>JAUMHA010098848.1:19716-32908 GCA_032359765.1 Saxidomus gigantea
TTTTTTATAACTGTACTGTATAGATCCTTGTTCTGGGTAGATATTAGTTTAAAGTATTTATTTGTAGACAATAAAACTAAACCAATAATATATTTATGGGCCAGAAAAACTAAACCAATAATATATTTATGGGCTAGAATATGTATGCTTTATATTTTGGGACGCCGTTATAGTAATTACGACTACAGTTAGTGTACATTTTGGAATAGTTCTTGTTTTGGTGCTCCCATAGGCTTCTGAATTATAATTTTGGCCGCTCTTTTTTGAATTTTAGAATTATATTTATGCTAGATCTGTTGCTATATCCCAAAATGATACATTTTTGTATATTAAAATATGGAGGTAATGTAAGCATTGTAAAAGAACTTCTTCATAATTATGAAGATTTAAGAAAAAAGAAAATATCTTCATTCCGAAGTTCCTTGAAGAAATGTTTGGCAAACAAAATTAATGTTTTAATTCCAACTTAAGTTAATATGAATGTTTAAGGACGGTTGCTACAGTTTCCTATAATACTATGTATATAGGGCCAACATTTCTGAAATAAATATCGTAGGTCAACGGCCTTGATCTTGAATTATCTACCCTTGAACACTTCATGTTGTTATACAAATGTATTTTTTGATTTTCAAGGGCAGATAATTCAAAATCAAGACCGGTGACCTATTATTTTTATTTTAGATTTCTGTTTTAAACGTCCGTAAACCGTGAGCTTTAATCCTTTAAAGTAAACAGAGCTCAGAGGAGGTTTACCCAATAGGAAGACATGTGGTATTCTAGGTCCACCGTAATGCGGAAATGTTCTTTTGGTTATGTAATGGTCAGCTAGCATCCATCGCCTTGTGGTTTATGTAAATACAATGAAAGGATTAGCCCTACAATAAACCTAGAGATCTAATGACAGGAAATGATACCAGGCACATTTGATACTTACTACACTCTCTGACATTGTCATCTTGACCTCTAGATCTACCCTTAAAACAACTGGAGGTCTTTTGCATTTGGGTCAGGCGAAGAGGGAGAAATTCAACTGGCCAGAGAAAAGGCACAAAACATTCACAGCACCAACTTTTCAGATGTGTTGAAAGCAGAAGAACTTTTCAAAAGGAACTGCAAACTACAACTTATTTAGAAGCCACCGCATCTTTTCTGACTTTAACCCTTTAAAGTAAAAGGCAAATGATGTTTTAGTTGCGACAAAATTGGAAGACCGAAAGAAGTAATCCTGACATTGTTCTATAACAATATTGCAGCCATAAATGACTCAATTCCTTTCATTGAGAAACAACTTGACAGTTGTCAACTTGACAGACACATGACCTTTGACACGATAAAACAGCTACAAGTGCACTAAGTGTAAGCAATTTTAACAGTCACTCACTCATGAATGACCATAATGACAAATTGAGGGAAGTTAAAACCTGTTAGGATAAATACAATCGTCCGTTGGTTACGAAACTAGACGATCGAGCAAATTTACACTTCCATTCCGCACCTTTGCCTCTGCACAAAATACATTCACAATAAAGTCGCAAGAGAGGTAGGTGGATGACTTAGAGACTAGGATCCTCTTTCACCTGAATGAAATAGTAGACATGAACAAGTATTTTGTAAACTGGATAACAATGCAGCAAGTCATATTTCATACAGGGAACTCACTAAGCTGGCAAGACAAACTTTATCTTTCCACATGTAAAAAATGGTATGAAAGCTTTGAAGACTCACCAATACGCTTAGTAATGAGATTGGAAAGCAGAAGTACATCGGGACCAGGAAACATGCAGTTTGTCCTTCAGAAAGACACCTTACGCCACACGTGACTATGTAATTGGTTTTGAAAAAAGTTGTATCTTTATTCAAGTAAAAGAAAACAGTATGAACCAAATCAAAATCTCTGGAAGGAACTGATACTTTGTTGATAGGTAAACATGCGTCACAGATTTGTTGACCGTATAACAAAGATGTAAGTAGCATTCCTGTCAACATAGTGGAGTACCGAGAGTGGGGTGAAGCATAAGTGAGGAAGAATGGTCCTTAACATAGTGAACAAAAATTGGCTCTGAAGCGGTGGAAAGCTAAGAAGTCACATTGACAATAAGTGTCAAGAATGAGATCCTGCCCGATCGTGAATGTCTAGCAATAAGCAGAATCCTGAAGGTTTACAACATCGTATGTAGAAAATGAAAACTCTCAAAAATGAAAAATGCAACCATGGTCCCACTCTCCAAGCAAGGGAAGGATTTAAAGCAATCCTGTCTCACAAGCACGTCGTAAACACCTTGAAGCGCATCTAGAAACAAACACACCACCTTTAAGTCTACTAGCCTGACTTCAGGAAATACCTAGAAAACATACATTACCCATGCAATTGGAGATACAAGATGATCTTTATGTAACGAAGGTTAGTCATTAAGTAGACATCAGTTGAAATCTCATGATAATAAACCACAAGAAAATGAAAAACAACTTGAAAATTATATTATCACAGACAGACACATAATTAACACAATTAGGCTCAAGGTGGGGACATGTATGAGTAATCGTATGACGTATCATATATTTATTGATCAGATGAAAACTAGTGCTTTTATAGTAATACAAATATTTCATAAAATTTCTTTTTCAAAACTATGTTTTGATATTCAGTGACAAGTGATACAAGTCTAGTTAAGAAAATAAAAGTTTAACAAAGTACATGTTTTATATCCCTTGTTCTGAGTAGACCAAAGCTGATAATACTTATACGCAGACAATAGATATATGGAGACAATGTAAGCATTAAAAAGAACTTCTTTGCATTTAGTGTTAATAAGAAAGAAAATCTCTTCATTCTGAAATACTTTGAAGAAATGCTTTGCAAACGCAAGTAATGTTTCAATTCCAACTTAGGTTATTCTCAGTGTTGAAGGACGGTTGCTACAGCTTCCTTTAAGTATATAGGGCCAAAAAGTTCCTTTACATAGAATCTCTTCGTACTTGACTAAGAAACAAGTTTGAAACAGACATCTGAAATAAATGTCATAGGTAACCAGTCTTGATTTTGAATGATCTACTCTTGAACATATTTTGTCATATTTTTTATTTTCAAGGGCAGATAATTCATTATCAAGGCCGGTGACCTATGATTTTTATTTTAGATTTCTGTTTTAAACGTCCGGAACCTTGTATCAAACGATTAAGAGATGTGCCAAGGCTGCTCACCTACAGTAAAGATGACCTACTAGTGAAACGAGCTGCACAGCATTCTTTCAACACCGGTAGTTAACTGGAATGTACATATGAATATAGAAAAAAACATGTACATTTACTAATCTATTTAAACTGTGACAAAAGCAGAAAACACAAAACTGGTCATTATCACGATAAACCTGTACCTATTCGAGAGAAGAGGAAAACGCAACATACCTGTGTGCGACTTTTTACACACGGTTTATCTAGAGAAACTAAAGCAAATGCTCCAAAGAAAGCAACAATGTTTAAGAAGTTAGCTAACCCAAAACGGTATAAACGGCATATCTGGGCATAGTCCAGTCAAAATTCAGTTCTTTATACTTATCGTTTGAGTAATGTATACTCGATTGTATGTATACATATCAATGCTATTCCACCACACCGTAAAAAGATAAAGGCTCACGCTAACAAGAACCACCAACTTTGTACATGGATCTAGCTGATTAAGACATATGCTGTCCGAAATTCTTTAACAACCAACATGTACCTTTGGTGTTGGGATTACAAGAGATACGGAATAACGAACAGTCCATTATAGACATCTGCGCAACAGTTTCTCTCTAGCTGCCGACAGTTGATGTGTAGACTCCAAGTAGGAACCTTTCACTGTTCAAGATCTCGAAAGAGAGACATGACGGAGGAGCTGGTACATGTATACTTGTGACCTGGTATTTTCACCAAGGTTAACCCAACAATACATAGCAGCTGATAAACATTGTTAATGTGTAAAGTACCAGGCAGAAGTTGAAGCTATCAGTCACAATACTCGGGTAAAACCTTTCGAAGAGACATCAGAGACCTGCCAGACACGGTTTTGTTGATAAGTACCTTGTCAGTATTAAAATCAGTTCCGTTAACAACAGAATATTGTCTGTATCAAGACATTAAAACGAGAGCTTTTCAATATTTGGTAAAGATAGAGTGAATTGCTATTGTGGTATTCTTATAGGTTAGAATAAATAAAGAGAAATTAGTCAAACCAAGACCCAAAAGTTGACAAACCATACACGAATGTAAACTATAAAGAGGTCACGGATATACAAGTTCGAGCGAATCTAACAAATATCACATACAGGTAGAACACAGTGAATGCAAATCATGTGCTGCAAATGTGTACCCGGTGTCCACCCAGTATCATCGTAGAACCGAAGTTATATGAAGAATTAAGGACCATATAGGTGAAAGTGTAAACAAGAATAGAAAAGAAAATTACATATGATAGAACAATGCAGTGTAGCTCTATTGCTGCCTTCATTCAGCCAGTGAAGTCCAACAGACAAGTCTTGCTATGCAATGAAACAGTTTAAATGCGAACCGCTAGGAACAGGGTATAGCAAAATTGTATCCATACTTTTAGTGTATTCAGTTTTTCCGTCATCGGCATCATGATTACATAAATTGTGAAAATCTAATTAATCATTATTGTCTCCAACTACTGTAAAATCAGCACATGGCATTTTGTTTTGATCACACCCCAGGGCCAAATGGAACACTGCACATATGATGTGTTTGCTGTCATTTTGGGGCCTACGTTATTGTTTTGAAGGAGTTGTTTTCTTAACAGAAATCTCAAAGACACTGTGTTTACGTAAATATGTTTACGTCTGTAACAGCGCAATGATAACAAAGCCTCACCATATATAATAAGAAAATTGCATGGAGATAAAATTAATTATGCAATACATGAAAAATTTTGTCACACTTGATCTACGATAAGTTATGTGTTCTGTTGTGATGTTTAGCGTGTTTATTGTTAGCCCTAAACAAATGCTGCATTTGTTCAAAGTTCTGCAAAAATTTGTATAAGAATAAGATGATGTTGACAAAGCACTGTTTAATTTAAACTACATGTAGTTGAACAAGTGGCAAATCTCTCTATAAATTATATCGTTATTGATCCTACATCATTTCATATACTGAGCCACTCATTACTACAGTTGCCATTGCACATGCTAAGCATTCTGATAACTGATCTGTCTCCTTTTAATGGATCCTACTGCAGTTGCCATTGTGCTTTCTAAGCTTGATGGTAACTGGTCTGTCTACCTTTAATGGATCATATAATAAAACAGTTGCCGTTGTGCTTTCTAAGCTAAAGTTTTCTGGTCTTTCTTCTTTTTAAATTGATCTTATAACAATTGCCATTGTGATTTCAAAGTTTTATGGCTTCTGACCTGTCTTCATTCCATGGATGTTGCACGCACGTGTGTTTTCTAAGCATTATGGTTACTGATCGGTTTTCCTTTAATGGGTCCTACTACAGTTGCCATTGTGTTTTCTAAGTTTTATTTTTTCCGAACTTACTTCTTTTAATGGATCCTGCTACAGGTACCATAGTGATTCCTATACCGATATGTCTTCATTTTATAGATCCTGCTATAGTTGCCATTGTGCTTTCTAAGCTAATATTTTCTGATCTTTCTTCTTTCAATGAATCGTACTACAGTTGCCATTTTGCTTTCTTAGCTTTATGGTCACTGATATGTCTTCCTTTAATGAACCCTAAAACAGTTGCCATTTTGCTTTCTTAGCTTTATGGTCACTGATATGTCTTCCTTTAATGAACCCTAAAACAGTTGCCGTTGCGCTTTCTATGCTAATGTTTTCTGATCTGTTTTCTTTTAGGTGTTTATCCTTTAAAGTAAACGGAGCACCTCGTGGCCATAGGCTGAACTGCAAGAGACTAAGAGGAGGTCTATCCCAAAGGAAGACATTTGGTAATTTAGTTTCACCATGATGTGGACTTGAACTTTTGGTTATGTAAAGGTCAGCTAGCATGTATCGCCTTGTGGTGTAGGAAAAAGCCAATGAGAGGATAAGCCCTAGTGATCTAATGACGCGAATTAATACCAGGCTAACTATGTACTTACCAGCAAACTCTTTAACACTGTCATCTTGACCCTAGATCTTCTCCTTAAACAACTGGAGGTATCTTACACTGGAGTCAGGAGAAGAGGGAGAAATTTAAATGGCCAGTGAAAAGGCCCGAAACATTCACAGCACCAACTTTTCAGATGTGTCGATTTGAAAGCAGAAGAACTTTCTAATTTGAACATCGAACTGAAAATTGTTCAAAATCCGCCGCATCTTTTCGGATTTTAATCCTTTAAAGTAAAAGGCAAATAATGTTTACGTTGCGACAAAATTGGAAGACCGAAAGAAGTAATCCTGACATTGTTCTATAACAATATTGCAGCCATAAATGACTCTATTCCTATTGAGCAATAAGGTAATGCATGTAGTCAACTTGACAGACACATGACCTTTGACACGATAAAACAGCTACATGTATACTAAGTGTAACTTATTTTAACAGTCTCGAATGAATGACCATAATAACAATTTAAGGGAAGAAGTTAAAACCTGCTAGGATAAATACAATCTTCTTTTGGTACGGTAACTAAACTACACGAACTTCCATTCCGCAACCTTGTTTCTGCACAAAATACATTTTAAAAAGTCAAAAGAGAGGTAGGTGGACGGCTTAGAGACAGGGATCCTCTTTCACCTTGCAATGAATTAAATTGTAGACATGAACACGTATTTTTTAAACTGGATAATAATTCAGCAAGTCATATTTCATACAGGGAACTCACTAAGCGGGAAAGGCAAACTTTATCTTTCCACATGTAAAATAATGGTATGAAAGCTTTGAAGACTCACCAATACGCTTAGTAATGAGATTGGAAAGCAGAAGCACGTCGGGACCATGCAACATGCGGTTTGTCCTTCAGAAAAACACCTTACGCCACACGTGACTATGTGATTTGTTATGTAAACAAGTTGTATCTTTATTCAAGTAAAAGAAAACAGTATGAACCAAATCAAAATCTCTGGAAGAAACGGATACTTTTTTGATAGGTAAACATGCGTCACAGATTTGTTGACCGTATAACAAAGATTTAAAGAACACCCATTCAACAGAGTGGAGTAACGAGAGTGGGGTGAACATAAGTGAGGTAGAAGGGTCCTTAACATAGTGAACAAAAATTGGCTCTGAAGCGGTGGAAAGCTTAGAAGTCACGTTGGCAATAAGTGTCAATAATGAGATCCTGCCCGATCGTGAATGTCTAGCAATAAGCAGAAATTGCAGGTTAACAACCCTCGTATGTAGAAAATGAAAACTCTCAGAAATGGATAAGGTCAACAATGGTCCTACTTTCCAAGCAAAGGAAGGATTTAAAGCAATCAAGTCTTACAAGCACGTCGTAAACACCATGGAGAGCATCTAGAAACAAACCACCCGTTAGTCTACCAGCCTGACTTCATGAAATACCCAGAAAACATACATTGCCAATGCAGTTGGAGATACAAGATGATCTTTATGTAACGAAGGTTAGTCATTAAGTAAACATCAGTTGAAATTCATCATGATGAATCACAACAAAATGAAAAGCAACTTGAAAATCATATTATCACAGACAGACGCATAATTAACACAGTTAGGCTCAAGGTGGGGACATGTATGAGTAATCATATGACGTATTATATATAAATTGATAAGATGAAAACTTATAAGCCCTAAGTAGTGCTTTCATAGTCATATAAATATTTCATAAAATTACCTTTTTTAAACTGTTTAGAAATGGATAATGTTTTAATATTCAGTGACAATTCATACCAATCTGTCATACTAGTTAAGAAAATAAATGTTTAACAAAGTACATGTTTTAAATCCCTTGTTCTGAGAAGATCTAACTTGATTATACTTATTTGCAGACAACAGAACTAACCCAGGTGCCATGATATATATACTTTATATATTAGGACGCCGGTATGGTATATACGACTATCAAAGGAAAGCCAGTGTACAATTTGGAATATTTCTTGTGTTGGTGCTCACCATAGGCTTCTGAATTATTATTTTTGCCGCTTTGTTTCGAATATAAGATTTATGTTTATGTTAAGGCTGTTGCTATATCCCAAAGTGATACATCCATACCCTTATATAGAGAAAGTAAGCATTGCAAAAGAACTTCTTCATATGAAGTGTTAAGAAGAAAGAAAATCTTTTCATTCTGAAATTTCTTGAATTAATGCTTGAGGCACACAATCAGTATTTCAATTACAACTTTTGGTATTATCAATGGTAAAGCCAAATAACATTTGAGAGACATTTTCCAAATAATTTTTCTAGCTCGGGATTTCTTTCAAGTTTCATCCCAATTTAATTTGAGAGGACTGTCTTTGAAACAGAATGTACTGATGGAGTAACTCCTCTTAACATTTCGGGGAAAAAAAGATCAGGACGGAGGATAGACGGCTAGAGTGAGTGTAGAAGAGGCCTTGATCCAACACGTAAATATGTCAAGGCTGCTCTACATACAGTAAAGACAACCTAGTGTTGTGATGCTGAGAAGAATATACTACAAGTGAAACAGCGTTTTTTCAACATTGGCAGATGACTGGAATGTACATATGAATATAGAAAAATATTGTACATTTACGTATCTATTTAAATTGTGACAAAAGCAACACACAAAACTGGTTATCATCAAGATAAAACTGTACCTATTTGAGAGAAGGTACCTGTGCGATTTTTGACTTAAGGTTATTCTAAAGAAATTAAAGCAAATGCGCTTAAGAAAGCAACAATGTTTAGGAAGTTAGCTAACCCCAAAAGGAACAAACACGGCATATCTGGGCATAGCTCAGTAAATACTCAGGTTTTGAGTAATGTGTACTACTCGATGGCATTGATACAAATCACTGCTTTTCCACTACACCGTAAAATGAGAGAGGCTCACGCTAACAATAGATCCAACTACAATGAAATATTGTCTGTATCAAGACATTATAACGAAAGCTTTCAAGTTTTGGCACAAAACGGAGTGTCCATAAAGTTTCTAGTATTATTATGCAATGATACAACAATTAAAATGCGACCCACTTGGAACATAAAACTGTTGTTTGAGGTGTTGTCGTTCTTGGTCGAGGAAAACTGAATCCATCCCGTTTGTTTGTTTGTGTTGTACGTCATTGGCATTATGAAAATAAATATTGCGAAAATTCAATTTAGTAATATTGTCTCCAGCTACTGTAAAATCAGCATGTGGCATTTTGTTTTGATCACACCCCAGGACCAACATAGATCACTGCTCAAATCTAAGTGCTGTTTGTTGTGTAAGTTTTGTTTGGAAGCAGTTAATCCCACAGACGATGCGTATACGTAAATATGTTTACGTGTGTAAAATAAAATGTCTCACTATAGATAATAAGAAATTTGCATGGAGATAAAATTAGATATACAAAACATGAAAAAACAACTGTAAAATTATCTAAAAGTTCAAGAAACATTCGGTCACATTTGTTCTACGTTTAGTATTCTGTTCTGGGGTGATGTTAAGGGTGTTTATTGGTAGCCCTAAACAAATGCTGCATTTGTCGGAAGTTCTGCAAAAGTTTATATAAGAATAAGATGATGTAGATATAGCACTGTATAATTTTAATTTGAACAAGTGGCAAATCTTTCTCTAAAATATATCGTGACTGACCCTATTTCAGTTCATATACTGAGCCACTCATCACTACTTTTCATCTTGCCATCATTCTAAACGTCATGGTTACTGATCTCTCTTCCTTTAATGGATCCCACTACAGTTACCATCATTCTAAACTTCATGGTTACAGATCTGTCTTCCTTTAATCCCACCACAGTTGAAACTGGCTAATGTAAGTGCGATTCAGAAATGTTTGAGTTACATAACATAGCAGAGATCATCTCTGTATCTATATTTGCTACATATTATTTTCTGGTATATGTAGCAACTACAGATTCCATACAAAAATACAAGCAAACAAGAGCGATATTTTTCTGGACATTTTGACCGACAAAGATTATTCAAAAGCGACGAGTTCAGATAACTTATTTTCTGTTAATCTTCAAAACGTATCTTTGTAGATTCTTACCAGGTGAGATAAGGTGAAGATCTCTTTCTCTTAAAATGATAAAACATTTCTATTGGTATAATGGCAGATGGCCCAGAAAACACTTCCATGAATCACTTTGAAGACCAAAATATATAATTCGTCTTTTAAGTCTGACCGATTTTTTTCACTGGGTCGCACTTGAAGCTTTTGATTGACAGGATAGTATTAGAAAAGGTCTAAATAACCGCGAAATTTGATTGAATTAGCACCTGTCTTTAAAATATTATTCAAGGTGCTAAAAATATAACTCGTAAAATCAATTCTGCTACGCTCTCAGCTTGCTTCTACTTTCAGGTCTAGGATGGCGGTAGGTATTGATACCGAAATGTTCTCAAACTAGTTTATTTTAATCAAGTTAACAATATGTGCATCTGAAAGATAGTTTTATTTTGGTTTTCACGAGTTTGATTAACTGTTGTTCTGCTACAATAAACAATATCCTTAGAGTACAGTTTAGATTTTTCCATCAGTCCTGCAACTTTAATAAAAGATTCAATTTCAGCAGGTGCCAGAGAACTTTGTACAACTTACATGACGTATTCCTCCTTCCTTGAGTTTTCAAGAAATGGGGATATCTTGAAACGATCGAAGCCAAACGGTAAATCAAACTAGTACAGGTTTACCTATGCCAGCATTTTTTCATTTCATTGCGAATCCAACTTTTGTTCAGGTTTAGGTCATGCAATTCACGTGAATGTCACACAACACGTAATAAGTAAGATATGAAAATGTCTGTCTGTCAATTTTATAACAGAGTCTTAACCTACTTTAGACTCTCAGAACATAAAACTTGCCACTGGTATCGCGTTATCTTTCAGGATTCTGCATGTATGCAAAACTAAATAGATAAGAAATATTATATGTATTACTGCGCCAAAAATAGTTCCCACTAGTGATAAGACCTTGCCAAAAGATATTGAGTCAGCAGACGACAAGTGGTTGCTCCTCTTTGAAATAGCCCAGGTAAACTTTGTATCAAAATAAAACTTTGATATTTCACGTTTCAAATGATCTTTCAGATGCAGTAAAATAGTAATAAAACCAATTTAATTAAATGACACATTCACCGCACTAAATGTGTATAAGGTCGTGCGGAGACACACTAAAATGTCCAAAATAAGAAACTACAGACTTTAAAATATCTAAACCAGAAGCCAAAAATGTACTTTGTCACATTTCTCTAGTACATTTTAACTCCAAATTCAAACTTTGGATTGCCATAATTTACACGCTAGACAACAAAATTCAGGACAACAAATTTTGCTGAATAACCATACAATGTTATAATCTTTCAGACTACGTCGATACATAGACAAATTTCAAAATAAAAAAAATCTAAATGAAAAAACAGTGAACTGCAACCACAGTGACGATTGGTGTACTGATGAACACCGATAAAGATAGTATCTCTTTATTCAATGAAGCGAATCAAGCACCTGATCACATGGAACAACACCGAATGACTTGACTTCACAAGGGTCGACCACGGCAGTACAGTATTTCAAAACCAACTTTATCACACTTAGAATTCCTTTTGTAACAGAAACCAGCCAACACTTACTACTCTTCAGAGGTATGATTATTACATTGAAATGATTAGTGTAGCCAAGAATGATGTTCGTCCTAACCAACGGTATAGCGAAGCAAGGGCGATAACTGTTGACCAAAACCAAGTGTGTACATGAAAATCAACTCGAGTTTCGTAATGTCTGATATCACATGACCAGACAACGACAATTCTTATAGCGAAAAATTTGACTTTTAAAAATAGCAAGAGAGCTTTCAGATTTATGATATTATAAGTGATAAGGTAAACGAAATCTTCTAATTTCTTCTTTCTCAGTTAAAACAAATAGACTAATCTCCTGAAAATACATCTCTTGAATACTTTAGGTATACCTACACCACAGACTCATTGAACATTTTAAGCGGACAATATTCTAGAAAGACTAACATTAATCATTTTGAATTTGGTTTTCAATCAGAGTGCTGTAAATAAATCAGACATGAAGTTGCAACAGTACAGTGCAATGAATCATTTTCTTTAGGATAAACTGACACGCTTGTTTTAAATGTACAAAATGTATATGTATAAACTGCATCGTTCATGCTGCGAGGTGAATCATTTCAAATTGAATTTCCATGACTAGACAATTTTCTTTCAGAAGTAATATTTATTTATGAAGTAAACAGTTATTGCTATGTCACCTGTTCGATGTGTTCTTCACTGTTGAAATGCACGTGCTATGTGAATCTGCTCCGATATATGCACGTGTATTATAAGTGTGGAGCTGTAAGGGGTCTGTCATTCAGCTTTCTTGTTTTTATTCATATGATAACAGCTGTTGCTGATTACTTTAAAGCGTCAAGAGAATCATTTGTAAATCTTTTTTAAGAAACACAGATGCTACGATTTTATATCAAACTCATCACAACTAGATTTCATCTCGCAATAAATATTCATTCTAGCGTGTTTCAAGGCTTGTGGAAAAGTTGCAATAGTGTTTTAGTTAACTGACAGTAACACACGCGCTAAGTGAACATTTCAGAACTTCCTATTGTAAGGATTTCGGATATTTTATCCTTGACATGTCTATTTCAAAATGTTTATCATATATCGAATTACATGGAACTGACAGTTGTCAAAATATACTGCCAACTTACTCCGTCTGTTGCGTGGTCGTAAAGGTACATTTCGCAGCAGTAAACCTAATTTTGCGTTCAAAAAAGGTGTGATATGTGTGGGATTTCTTTCTGTGTACGAGCGGCCGTATCACCCAAAAGACAAACATGTAAAAACTACAAATGTGACTTTCGCCACTTTATTCCAGAAAAGGAAAATGACAAAAGTAATGGTTGGAAATGTTGATATGTTTTGGGTCCTTTACCGTTGTCCCTACTTTTGACCACGTGATTCCTTAACTTTCCACCTCTTACCCTGGCCCCGATTTCACGAAAATACTTAAGTAATTGCTCAGCTGAGTACGTTATTTTAAAGTAAAATTTTCACTAAAATTAAGGATATTTCTTG
>JAUMHA010098960.1:3618-18053 GCA_032359765.1 Saxidomus gigantea
TGGTGAATAAAAGCAATATGTAGAAAATGGTGAATTAAAATGACATTGTGGAAAATCACTTTTCTTGTGCAGCCATTTTGAATATAGAATGGGTATGAAAGTATGGTGAATAAAAGCAATATGTAGAAAATGGTGAATTAAAATGACATTGTGGAAAATCACTTTTCTTGTGCAGCCATTAGATACAAACAATTGTCTGTAAGCTCTGGGCCTTCTGGTTTGTTATTATATGTAAAGTGATATATGAAATTTTAGTAGTAATGGAACTTATGAAAAATAAAAAAATATTAGTAACATCTATGATAATAAAGACGATATATTTAAGCAGTCTCAAAGAAAAAAGTACACAATATATAATGAATTTCAAAATCTCTATATACAAGACTCACAACATGTTTACCACAATGGGTATCACCAGAAATATCTCATTACAACATGAATTAATACATACTATTTAAGTTATATTCCAACGCACTACTGATGTAACATTGTTTCTGATTGGTTACATCTTTTAAACTTGCGAGGTTTAAATAATGTATCTATAGTCGCAAAAATCAAACGATCAGTAATGATCGTATATTAGAGCATTGTGCGTTAGAATAGGGTTAACCATTTAGTGGTTTTGACATGGGGTTTTTAATGGTCAAAAACTGTTAAAACGACTCCGGCTAATGCCGTTGCCTTTAAAGAAATTTCCAACCATTAAAAAACATATATACAGTTGCAAATATCAAAATTACACAACACTTAACCCTAAAATGGAGGCCCTCTGCCAGCAGGGCTGGGTGTGTGGAAGGGGAGGGGTTGGTTACAAGATCGCAAAGTCTTGTTTTATTACATTGTGGCATATTTCAATACAAACTGGACTTATTTATAATCCTCATTAAAACTGCTTTAACCAGGCTAGTTGAAGTGATCTTTTTTAATTGACCTTAGTGAAAAATAGTGAATATTGACTGGTTACAGCTCAAAACTAAGTTCATGCAACTTGAAAAAAATGAATGCCAATTCAAATATTCTTAAAATAATACAGCCAAGCCAATGACAAATTTTTCTAATTAATTGATAAATTGATTGATCAATCAATCAATCAATTAGCACTCATAGCAGCATACAGTCAAACCTGTGTTAAAGGCCACTTCTGAAAAACGATCAACAGAGAAAAACCTGCACACTATTCTTTAATACAATCACCTGGTAAATAAAGACCACCTGCAAACTTAGACCAGCTTTAGGATTTCCATGTGGTCCTTTTTTATCAGGTTTGACTGTAAATTACATATGTTATGTGCTGCTCTTTGGTCATTACAAAAAAAGGAAAATATATACCAGTACTGTAACACTGTTACAGTATGGACTTACATGTATTAATACATTTATATACACGGAATTCCTCAAGAAAAGTCATGGCACAAAGTTTTCAAACATGTTGTTCTACAGAAACCATTTAAAGACTCAAGTAAAGCTCAGTAATTCAGGAATTGTTTTACCAAGAGCCCTTATCTCCCAGTTTCACACTTCTTCATTTATTACACTGTATTCACAACTTTCTATCTCATCAACTCTCTGTCTTCAAAATGTTGAAAAAGCCTTTGAATAAAAGTGCCTTAATTCACAGGAATTTCCTTCACTCATTTAAATAAAGCAGGTATTTGTAACAGATATCCGTACTTTTTAGAATTATTCACAGAATTTAGAGATATCTATACATTTATCAGATATCGACTGAATTTTAAGATATCAATAACTTTTTGAGATTTCCATGAAATTTAAAAATATCCATACACTTTTGAGAGGTATCTTCATCTCATTAAGAAAAGCAGGCATCAATAATTAACACAATAACTTTTAAAGATATCAGTAGACTTGAAAGATGTCTGTGTTTTTTAGAGATATCCAAAGCATTTAGAGTTATCTGAAGATATTTAGAGATATCCATATTTCTCGAGATATCCACAGCATTTATAAATACCCAAACCATTCGAGATATTCATGGCATTTAGAGATATCCATACCTCTTAGAGATACCATTACCTTCTAAAGATATCAATAGCATTTAGAGATATCAACAGCACCTTGGAATATTCAAAAGCTTTTAGAGACATCTGTATCTTTTAGAGATATTCATCCATGAAAACACTGATAGACTTTCTTTAAAAAATATATAAACAGAATGTTACTCGCACATTTCTTGCTATGCTTTTTTGATCAGATGTTGAGATCAGTGTATCATGGAAGCGTGTGATTCAGTGTTGAAGACCGTGGTTGTTACCTCCCCTGGGAGGCATGGTCTCACCAAAGGCCTCTTGTTCCTCCTCTAGTGTCATCATTCCTTGTGCCATTCCGTTGTCCCAATTGTTTATGTTGTTCATACCACTGTCATACAAATGTGGCTCATATCCCTACAATAAAGAAACATACGTCTCAGACAGACGGATGGGCAAACTAAAATTGGCAGTTGTTTGGCTATTCTTTTGTTCTCTCTTTTGTACATTTTAGCCACATAAGCCCAAAAATAGCCACATAACAAGACATACAGAATGAATGACATCAAAGAAAATTAACTGTTACCTATTGTTGCCATAGCCAATTAACCCCCAATATTTTGGGCGCGGACGGACAGACAGACTGCCAATCATTATTATGTCCTTTCAGAGAGTTTACTGTTATCTATTGTCGCCATAGCCACTTAACCCCCACTTTTTGGGTGCAAACAAACAGATCTATTTTTATTCTCCTACTAACCAATTAGGATATTCAATGGATCTGAGACGTTGGATTTCTGTCTCAAACTAATCAACAGGCAAAATCCATGGAAATACCGGTACATAAATAAGCTTATCATGACCACAACAATCTGTTTTAAGACCAGTGTAGACTATGATCAACCATCTAAATGAAGCAGATTGATCATATATGAGGTCTTAACAGATTGGCTCATGATTTCATGTGCCAGCTGGGACTTTTCATGCAATGGTTGGGACTTTCAATGTTCAAGTTGGAACTTTTCATGTGCCGGCTGGGACTTTTCATGTGCCGGTTGGGACTATAAATTGTCTTAATCACATATACTGCTTCAGCCAGGTGTCATCATTTAAACTGCAAGTGTACATTCATATCTTTACATTATGATAATCAAGATGACATTGTTTTCATCTTTTTATTGTCCATGGTTTAAAGTGTGACAGCTGTAAGACTATCTTTATTTCATACAAGTTATCACTCTACTGCAGTGAACATCCTATTTCATTCAAGAATTAGAGATATAAACCATTATAGTTCGAATAAATTAGACTAAATGTGATTAATACCCCCGAAAGACTGCTTTATAAACTGGGGAAGTTCGTAGTAACAGAATACCTGGCAAAAAAAACTAAAAAAGAGATATTGTCCTTGGCAATAACACTGTAATTTGTCATAATAGGGTTATGGTTCTTGTACACCGCACTTCCTCTCATTGTGCTGGACCATTGTATGAAGTTGTATTGAATTCGAACCAGTTGTTTTCAAGTTATGCTCTGGACAAGGAAAAGTAAAAAGGGCAATAACTCTGTAATTACTAACGAAAGAATCATGGTTCTTGTACACTGCACTTTCTCTCATTGTGATTGACCATTGTATAAGTTGTACTGAATTCCAATCAGTAGTTTTCAAGTTATGCTCCGGACAAGGAAAAGTAACAAAGTGCAATAACTCTGTACTTAGTCAAGATAGAGTTATTGTTCTTTTGCACTGCACTTCTTCCTATTGTGCTTGACCATTGTATGAAGTTGTATTGAATTCCAATCAGTAGTTTTCAAGTTATGCTCCGGACAAGGAAAAATAACAAAGGGAAATAACTCTGTAATGAGTCAGGGTAGAGTTATGGTTCCTGTGCACTGCACTTTCTCTCATTGTACTTGACCATTGTATGAAGTTGTATTGAATTCCAAACCAGTAGTTTTCAAGTTATGCTCCGGACTAGGAAAATGCATCGGACCGACCAACCACCGGGTGACTCCTATATACCCCCCTAAACTTTGTTTCGGGGGTATAAAAATTCTGCAAACTGTGCAGTATTAGCAGCTTACTGACTGACTAAACGAAACTTACTGTTCCTTTACCAATTCCTGACATCATATTCTGGCACAGTTGTCTTTCTGCTCCCGCTGTCTCGCGGATTCTCCGACTACATACACTTATATGATTTTTTGCCGCTTTGTTATCTGGCTCAAGTTCAATGACTCTTTCGAAGTCAGCCTTGGCTAATTGATACTCGTTCCTGTGGAAGTGTGTCTGTTCAAACAACAATAACAAAAATGTAAATTTGCACTTACAAGAAGTAGCAAATATACCGATGACTAGAAAAATTTTTTTTTGTGCAAAAACGTATGTCTCCCCAACATCCCAATCCTCATAGGAAAAATTATAATTGGTTCAGGACAAAACTGCTGACGAAAAATTATAATTGGTTCAGGACAAAACTGCTGACAATGTATCTAACAATAAACATAATACCATTACCACTTTTCAGAGTTTTCCACCCATTTAGAGATGAACAGGTTAGAAACCCAGAGGTAGTCTCACATGTATCTGTGCTATACACTGGGCATGTAAAAGAACCAAGATGTTTTTCATAAAACAGCTAGGGGTTGGTACCCTGCTTGCATTGGTCTTTTCAAAACCTGCTCTTGACAGGAGTCTTGGCAGTTTCACCTGAGGAGAAGTCTCAAGGTCGGCTGAGACTATACACAATGATTTTTTTTTCAAATTAAAAGAATTACCAGTCCCCTTCTGTACAATGCTTTGATGCAGGTGTCATCATACTCAATCACTTTATCACAACACTCCTTCGCCTCCAAATATTCCTTAGTCTTCAACAGAACCATTGCTTTATTCAGAAAGCCTGAAGAAGACATAAAAACTGTTACAGTAATTTTATCAGGTCATGTCATACAAGATGCAAAAACTGTGAAAGCTTTTTCTTTTATTCGCGAGATGTTTATTTTGCGATTTCCAAGTTCCTATTTGTTCGCCAGTTTTTGAATTGAGCAAGCACTATTGTTCATAAAATCAATGTTTGTTTGCTAGTTAAGTCAGTTTGATGAATTTGCTTAGTGCTTCATACTAAAAAAATATTGAAAATAAAAATCTCATGAAAAAAAAAGAACTTTTACAGTAGTGGTACCTGTCCACTGTGCAACAAACAAGTGTCACGACAACATGTTGACCTACAACCTAAATACCTAGCGGACAATAATAACTGGTGCCAATGAGGTACTGTAATAGGTACAAGAAGGGTACAGTTACTGGTGCCATAGGGGTAGCCCCATCAGATATTGTTTCAGTCACATATATGCAGTGAAGAAGAACCACAAACCTTCTACAAGCTGGTTGGTCAGTTCCTTATACATCAAAGAGCCTGACAACTGGCACAAGCTCTGTGTAAACAGATAAACCAAGATCTACATACAGACGTAAGTTTACACGTACCAACTACCATAATTCCATGCCGCCTTGTCTCCTCATTCCCGGTCATACACACATCATATTCCACATAGTCTAACATTCTGTTGTAAAACTTCAGAGCAAGTTCCCATTCTTCATTCTGTAAATACATTACAGATACAGTGAAGCATGTCTTATCCGGAACACTTTGGAGCATGTCTTATCCGGAACACTTTGGCACCATTTATGATACTGATTACTGGAAATTGGGTAATATTCGCAATGGTTTAATTTTTGCTATTTTCGTGAATTTCCCACTTAACTACGGTAATTCAAAAATCTCATAAAAGATTTCATTTCACATAGATTTGTTCTTAAAGAATTCTGACCCTGTTACCTTCACCTTTGACAATATGACCCCAAATAGTTATAAGCATATCTAGACTTCATACTGATGCTTCCTTATATATCTTATGAAACCCCAACAAGGGCTTTTTGCAACTAAAAGCAGACAAGACTTTTTTCCCATTTCAGGTCCCTGTGACCTTGACCTTTGACTATATGACCATAATTTATAATGAGCACAATTAGACTTCAAACCAATGCTACCTCAATAGTTTGATGAAAATCCAACAAGGGATTTTGGAGATGCTAAGTGGAGGGACAGATGAAGAGCAATTGCATTTAACATCTGAAAGAATAAGATTTAATATTTACGTGTTGCCCTTTACTTACCTTATAATACCTGTTGCCCTTTTCTTTAAATATATCACACTGATTCATCTTCTCTTCGTTGTTCATTTCCCAGATATCTTTCAGCTTAAAGATACAAAAAAACATAGACGTTTCATTATAACTAATCTACACATTAGAATAGTTATGAATACATTATTGAATCACTCGCGAACGCACATTCCAGGTGTCATCGTGTGAAAGAGGCAGTAAGTTTTTCATGGCTTCTAGACTTCATTGACAGATGTATCTTTTATGTTTATCATTCGGAAAGTAATACCTTTAGTCATGTGTGTCAAGTTTTCTAGTTTTCAGGAGATTTCAACTTCAAAATTTAGAAGATTGTATGAGAAGTCAAGACATTAATTACACAAAGAACAAAAGTCTAAAGACAGAAGCATCAGAAATTCCAGAGTTTTAACTTTAAATCCAGGATATTTGTCCAATAACATTTAAATTGGTGTCAAAAAAACCAAGAGCCTTCTGGGAAATTCATAAGACTTTGAATTAATGCTATGTGTAAACTAAAGCCTGGTATTTTACTACATTTCTTTGTGCTTTTTCATAATGGGTCATCACATTAATTAAATGTAAAGATATGAAGTGGAAGCTGGTTTTCTGCTACAATGACCTTGACAAAAGAACACCCATATGCAATTCCTAGATTTGTCCAGGAAATACGTTTCAAGTCACAATTTCAATACCAACTGACTATATTTATTTTGAACAGAAAGTATCATGTTCTTAATTAAGTAACATTGATCTTTACTCATGATACCGATTATAATGCAAACAAGAGACTATATGGACAAAGTGCAGCTATGCACAAAACTAAATTTACACCCATCCATGCAATTTTAAAATATTTAGGAAATCCATCTATATTTAGTAATACTGGCCATGACCTTGTCCTTGAAAACATATAATGCAAATTTTGAGCTTGGCTGCACCAGAGTATCTACCTGTATATTCACAAAGCTCCACATCAATAAGTCAATCCATGAGGACACTAGGAAGTAAAAGAAAGTTTAATCCATTTCCACCCCTAGATTTTTACAATGGGATCTTAAACGTCACTTAATAACGTCACAAATCAGCACATACTAATACATTGATGTACTGTACGTGAACACTCTCACGTTTAGTGTGGGGTACAATGAGGGGATATGTCAAGTGTATATTACTGGCTTGCTTGTTAGTATCAATATATATTTATGTGTCAGTGACCAATCAAATGGCTGGAAATTTTGTAGAAGGGTAATAAATGGTAATATTTGTACAGTAGCCATAATACAATAGAGGTAACTCAGTAGAAGCTATTTTTAAAGGTCTCCAAAGAATGCATTACGTTTTAATTATTTCTTACCCATAATGCAGTATAACCATTCTGAACAGTAGCACAACTTAAAAGGGTCACTGACAACTTGACCTTTGACCTACATGTACTTATTTTATTACAGTTATTAACGTCTTGTTTCCATAAAATTGCAAACAGCTTTCAACAATCTCATGGAATTCCAGGAACAAAAATTCTCATTGAGAATTGAATTCAGTCTCATGGACCGGCTATACATCTCTGCACACGGTACTCACTCTTTCATAATTTCTCATCTCAAGAATGTATGTGAGGTCTGCATTTGGCGGTATGCCAAGATCTCTGTATCCCTCAGCTCCAAAGGCGTGTCTTGCTGCAAAAAACAGACGGGCTTTCTCCCCTATCTTCCACTGATCCAATAAATCCTGTAATGCACAAATTTAACCCTGACCTTGCTAAAATCCTAAAATAGTTAAATAGACTTGTCCGTTCTTCCTTTTAGACAGTTACATTAGTCATTCAAAGGGGTGTTTACTTAAAATTTACTGACAAAGCTGAGATCATGCTCATGCAGAACAATCTAGGCCATCATTCCACTTTTTATGTCCATTCAATCAATTTGTGTGACCTTTGCAGAAACCATTTTTGTTTTGAACAATTTTAGAATCTGGGAACAGGTCTTTTGTACACAATTCACAAAATACAACTTCTTAAAAGTGCAAAATCAAATGTCTCGAATATGTCTGACATCACACAACTGGTAAACATTTACACAGTCATTGTGTGCTTGCCACTGTTATTATTATTAAGTCTCATTGCCGATAAAACAGGTCCGATCTACAATTTCAAAATCACAGTTTGAAAAATCCTGTCCTGTCACATTACATTGTAATTTATCCATCTTTGCATGAATGAAATACTTAAAAATGGCAAATAAATTGTACAATGGAATCATTATTATACATTACCTCAATAAAATGTGGAATGTGAAAGTCTTTAGCTATACCTTCCCCATACGGAAATTTAATGTCATTATCCTGAAACACCGTATCACCGTAAACGCCCTTTAAATGAACTGAAACAGACGATGGAAATAATAATCAGCCAATATTACATGTATGGTATACCCCTGTTTAAAAGCCCTCAGCAGCATTACATTTTGACCTATGGATTATTAATTATTTAAATGGACTTAAACAGACAATGGAAATCACCATTAAGCAATATAAGATGTACCATATAGTCCCATTTAAAACCCCCTCTGGGGGTGTTACATTTTTTACTCAGGGGTGGTTATTAGAGGGGCGCGTTCATACAGGGGTATACGGTATTTATAAAATGAAGAATTCAAAATTGAAAAGTTAGTAAGCTACAAGTTTTTTGACATCAAAATTTTAATGTATCTCAGTTTCAGACTAAAAGAAATCATTAAAGTATAATTATGTAATACAGGGTAACTCTGGCCTGTAACCTTAAGTTCAACCATACTGGAGTGGGTACCTCTACCATGGACACTGCAAACAACTTTTTACTTTTATGCAAATATATGAATGAAAACAAGTAACAAATGAAACTTCTGTGCTGAACAAGGTTAAGACTGACATCGAAGGCATCCAGACACAACCAGCCAGCCACCCACCCATCCAGCCACAGCTAGCGACCCAACCCACCAGCCACAGCTAGCCATCCAACCAGCCACATTCAACTAGCCATCCAGTTACAGGCGCAGACACAACCAGCCATCAATCCAGCCACAGTAAGCCACCCATCTAGACACATTCAGCTAGCCAACCAACCAGACAGACCCAGTGCCAACAGCTTACACAAACAAAATTTGGCTCAGGTTAGTTAACAAACAAGCTTGGGGACAAATTATGGATCAAATATAGGTCGACATATGTTACCATGGTCATGATCTAATACAAATGAACAGATCACGCAAATACTCATAACATTATTAACATATGTGCTTTCGAACACAGCTTCAAGGGAAAAATTATGTCACTTAATATCATTAGCTGACACTTGCTAGTGAAAAAAATCAGTATGTGTATTATACATTGTTACACGGTATTAAATAACAAACAAATAAAAACTGACTTTCCATGGCTATTGTGTAACTTTTTGAATTGAATGAAAGGGGTGTTTTTTTTAGTTTGGTATTGTTCGTAGTTTTTTATGCTAACTGGGGGATTTTGAAAGCTTTAAGAAATTTCAAATTAAGTATTAAACCTCGAACATGTAATAAAAATTAAAATTTTCTGGGTCTTACGGCAAAAATCAACTGACAATTTACACTGGAAACCCAGTCAAAATAGATTATCTTTCTGATTTATAAATGATAAATCAAAATGTTCTAATTCCATTTTGGAAGATCTTTTTGTATAACATTTCACAAATTATGTACCTGTATTTTGACGACTACAAAAAATACTACCGGTAGTGAGGTTAGATAACTCTACTATAACGATTCACACTCAAGTGATATATCATGTAGAGAGCTTGAATCTTAATAAATGGTTGTAAATAATATTTACTGGTATCAATGGCTTGTTGCTATGGTTAAATTATGATCCAGCCTATTGCTATGGTTACATTTTGATCCAGTTGTAAAAAAACACACAAAAAAACAACTGTCACCTAACATGGACATGGTACAATGTGTTGGTGAAATCAGATAGTACAATACTGATATCTGCATTTGCTTTCAGTGAATACAACTGGTGAGTTTTGTTTTCAAACAGGGGTCAGCTGAGGCAGGAAAAAACTTCTAAAATAAAAAAAGATTCCAAAGGTAAACAATTATCCCAAGGATAGAAAACTTCTTCCAAGGATAGAACACTTCTTCCAAGGATAGAAAACTTCTTCCAAGGATAGAAAACTTCTTCCAAAGATAGAACACTTCTCCGAAGAATAAAAAACTTTTCCCTAGGACAGAAAACTTCTCCCATTGATACAAAACTTCTCCAAAGAACAGAACATTTTTCAAAAGAAAAGAAAACTTTTCTCTACTGTTAGCAAAGAGAGAGGAAAGAGCTACTTCAGTATAGAGTCAAGAAATGGGCAAACCATCTGCTATATGTAGCCAAAATTGAGACAACCATGTAAGATAATAGAACATGTACACTTCAAAATAGAACCATGGCATAGTGGTAGCATGTTTGACTCATGATGGCAGGGTCATTAGTTTGAAACCCACCCCTGCTATGTACTGGTAGTATCCATAGGCAAGGGACAATAATTCCATTTTGCCTCCCTATCCTTGAGGTTGATTTCATCAGGATGGAGTCTTGAGTGTAATCAATATACCGGTAAGTTGTAAGAATTTGTTTTGCAATCAATCAAAAAAATTGATATAAGCTACAGAATACATACCATCAATAAAACAACCTTCATTAGGCTGACCATAACCTCGGCCTTTAACCAGCACTTTCTTCAGTATCGATTTGTCCTTTTCTGCACTCAAATCCTGGCCTGAAAACATTGAGTGCAAATACTACAAGAGGGCCAACATGGGCCAATATCACTCACCTGACCTTCTAATGACCATATCTGACCAAACTTTGATTCAACAAGAGCTGTCCCTCATAAGTGACAAATTCCCCCCTCCATGTGCACAACAATTGTGCCATTTAATTTCAAAGTCCTTCTGTGCATGACAGAGTTACCATGCATACAGCATTCCATTCCTTTTAAATTCTAAGTGTGACCTTGACCTTTGAGGTAGGGACAAAGGGTCTTGCACACTACACGTTGTCTTGCTGTACTGAACATCTGTGCCAAGTTATTTTAAAATCCTTTGATGCATGACAAAGTTACATAAATTATGTACAGTCAGGACACAAATGTGTACATATATAAGGATTCCCTTACTTAAAAATTCTAAGTGTGACCTTGACCTTTGAGGTAGGGACATGGGTCTTGCATGCAACCATTGTTTTGATGTGTTTAACATTTGTGCCACGTTATTTTAAAATCCTTCAATGCATGACAAAAATACAGCCAGGACATGAAAAAATGTAGCGACTGACCAACAGACAGTTCAATATTAATATACCCACCTTTGGGGGCATAAATAAACATGCAACCTCCATTGCATACACAAGGGGTTTCTCTAATTTGACCTTTAACCCATATTAGAACTCGATCAAGATTTCACCAAGGCTGTCATTCTGACCTAGTTTCATGAAAATCCAATGGAAAATACAACCTATATTGCATACACAAGGTTTTTTTTTTGACTGGGTGACCCCAGATGACCCATATGCGACCTCAATCTAGAATACATCAAGATTCGGACCACATTTCATGACGGTTCAATGAAAAATGCAACCTCCATTACATACACAAGGTTTTTCTATCAGTTGCCACCATGACCTTGTTTTTGACCTAGGATAACCCATATTCTAACTTGACCTAGATTTTATCAGGGCAATCATTGTGACCAAGTTTCATGGAGATCAAATACAAAATGCATACACAAGGTTTTCTATGATTAGACCAGGTGACCCGCATGTAGTTTTTGACCGTAGATAAACCAAATTCAAACATTATAAAGATTGCATCAAGATAATCATTTTGACAGAACTTCATGAAGATTCAATGAAAAATGCAACCTCTATTGCATACAAAAGGGTTTTCTATGATTTGACCCTGTGACCTAGTTTTTGACCCCAGATGACACATATTTAGAGATCATCAAGACAGTCACTCTGGCCAATTTTCATAAAGATCCGCCTGAAAATGCAACCCAACATACACAAGGTTTATCTATGATTTGACACTATGAGCCGCCGTGGCACAGTGGTAGGGTGTTCGCCTCAAGATCGAAGGGCCCAATATCTGATCCTTACCATAGCCATATCAGTAGTGTCCTTAGGCAAGACACAAATAATTCTACGTTGCCTCTCTCTCTTCGAGGATGATTCCATCTGGAATGAGTCTCGAGAGCGATTAATCTAAGATGTAAGAACTTGTTTCGCAATCGGGAATTAATAAATTGGTATATATATGATGACAATATAAAAAGGTCAGACTTACACACAATCTTTTTTATTATTGTATCGAATATCACAGATGTGTTTTGTGGTACCCTGGGTGGCGCGCCAGATCTTCCAAAGGCGTATTCTGGTTTCAAGTAGATAATTGCACGCTCTTCCACTTTCATTGTCAATACAGCCAGTTCAAAGCCTCGCACGACTTTACCTGTTAGATACAGATAAACAAGTTTAACATTTGACCAAACAAAATAAAGTCTTAGTTGTACATGTAACAGAAAAAATGTTGACTAGGGTTGAATAAAAACATTAGATGTTAATCGAATGCGAGTGTCAATGAGTATTGGCGAGTTGATCAGATTGCTAACAACGGTCAAGAAGTCTTTGATAAATGTCTACTGTTCGGAGTGATTTGTTGGAAAATTCCTTAAACTTTTCACTACTGCGGAACAATGCCGTATTACAGGACAATGTATGGCAATTTTGTGAAAGAAAAATGACCCTGCTACTGACTGCAACTTGATTTATCTCGAAATAAAATAGTAGAGAGAACTTTGAAGTGAGTGTGTCAGAAGGTTCTTTTAAGGAGGTATTTTACTTTTTCTATATTATGGCATATATAAAATTGGGGTTTGTTCTGAAATGGCTTGGTACTCAAAAAAAGCATTATGATTCTATTCTAGGTCTGTGCCAAACATCTGTGTTTGTGACATGATCTGCTCTATATAAATTTTTGTCCGACAAAATCTTCCTTTTTTTAAGTCTGTCGAGTGTTTGAAGAAAAGATCACATAAAATTAGTTTGCGTGGTTAAACCGGCCGCATGAAAACCCCACATATTTGGGAAGCCTCTGGTGCCCTTTTGTGGGGAATTTTTTTTGTGAATTTCCAGGTTTTTGATGGTAGAAAATGGGCAAAATATTCCATAATTCATTGAAATAAAGTAATTATGGTATGAAAAATGCCATTAGAAATCATTTAAATGGATAAAAATTAATGTAAATTTGATAAAAAGGTTGATAAAACATTTACTTTTACTTTTGAGGTGGATGGGGAATTTTACAAGCATTTGGTGAAAATTTAACTAGTTACGGTGAAGAAACATCGGCTACAAATATAGAAAGTAAATTTGTCCTGCCCAAAATCTTTAGCCTAGATTTGAAGATTTTGTGCTGCCTGGCTACTAAGTAAGTACAACAACTCGATGCCTACCTCTGCACACTTCATACACAAAATCCTTGCCATCATTATCTGATGAATCAAAAATATGATCAGGGTGCATTTCCTCGCCATTATAGGCAGTATATCTAAGAGTGACTGTGTCACCAGCGTTTGGGTAATCTTGGCCATTTCCGTGGTGTTTCATCTCCTTTTTTATTCCATCGTCGTTAAACGGTGAAAGATCTCTCACATCGCCGATTGCCATACCCTTCCCCTGAGGGGGCGGCACTAAATCGAAAAGTCTCGACATTTTTGTTGTTTTGACGACTTCACTCAGTCTATTTTTGCTACTTACCAGTTGGATTTTACATTTTAAATGAAGTAAATAGGAAAATAATATAAAACTTCCAACTTTCGGTTTTGTTTGTCTCCAAACGCTTGATAATCACGTTTCAAGCGTCCAGATAAATTAATTAACCTCATTTATGTATAACCTTCCAAAAGACAATTTAATACCAGCAAGTGTACTACAAGGAAATAGGTGTGTCTCTTGACTGTGTTGGCGATGTTGGACAACCTTAATAGTATAATAATAGAGGATGATTGTTGGTTTCGGCGTGATGTCCCGTGCTGATTTTCACGGGTGGCGCAAATGACTACTTTTGGTGTCCACTGGCGGGATTGGCGTGATATTGCATCCATGCCTGTTTATTTTATGTTTAAAGCCACTGCACTCCAGATGGACAAGTTACGCTAAAAAAAGAAAATTTTCAATTTCAAGAAAACAATTGTCATTACTGTATC
>JAUMHA010099070.1:6812-18051 GCA_032359765.1 Saxidomus gigantea
CCCCCCCCACAAACGAGAAAGAACTATCAGGTTTCCCGAGCTACTCAATCCACCTGGTACCCCCTGACAGTGTGTGACTTACCGAAATAAAACTTAAATGTCACAATGTACATATATTTTTACATACAATTTGTTACGACGTTCGCTATAAAAATATACAGCAGGCCAAGTTTGCTTGAAGTTCTAATTTATGTAATAATTTAAATTAAGAATACGAAACGATGTATGACCAGTGAGATGGTAATCTGCTAAAAGATTGTTGTTTTTATATACAAACTGGCAATTCACCACATCTTTTCAATGTCATATTTCTTCACCATTGTCTCTCTAAAATGGCGCAAGGTGTGTATTATTTAATTTATTCAGTACAGTTAATCTAAAGGTAATTATAATAACTGCGTCATTAATGCATTACCTGATACATGTATATAAGAACAATGTATCACAAGTTCTGCAGTTAATGGCGTTCTCTGTTGTACTTCCCCTGTATTGTTGAATTTGTAATAAGATATGTTCCTTTCAAATGAGGTTGTTTATTCGGTTGCTTTGTCCTTGGAGCACAGCTGAAACAGGAAGATTTAAAGACTAAAATAGATACACCGTGGTATAAAGTCGATCAACAATAGCTATTTTTTTTTAAATGTGGCAATATGTAAAATAATCTTACGAGGATCTTTTGTTGAGATTAGTTCTTTAATTGTTATTTATTCTCAAACGTTTATGATAATGTGCAAACAGTTTTCTTAGTAAATCTTTTAAGCAAGCTGCCACACTATGAACGTGGTTGCCGTATGATCTTACAGGACATCGTTCAAAACTATATAGTTACCTTCTCTTGGAAGAGATTGAAATTTACACTTATGAGGGTACACCGAACAGCCGCTGGCCTACAATGACTAAATTCAACATTTTACTATTTTTATTTTTCAACATGATAACCCTTGATTTCCATGCTCCCCAGATTAAGTTAAGGACCACATCATATTTTCGATATAATTCATTTGAATAACTCGAAGGTTATATATTTCACGCTGAACAAATGATGTTATTTAATGATATTGATATCAGAAGAAGAACGCGAATGCATCAAATTTATCGTCAAGGATTTGATGTCACAAGTTATCCGGCCGTTTGGTCTTATATGCATAGCGCGTACTTACAGATGTACATGTGGCAAAAAGAGGCCATTTTCGTTTGACATGTACGGACTTCGTGTTTAGCATTTTGACAAAAGATGAGCTTCTCCGAATATACGGATCCGATGTATGTCCGTCCATCATTTTCTTCAATTATTATAATAAATATGTCCTCTGATATTATTGCAGTTTGTAAGCTTGGCATTGATGTTACTTGAATGGTCGACTACAAATGTTTTTCAAAGACTTATATTCCATGCAGATCACTTGTTGTCATTGCAACAAAACGAAATTAGTTGAAAATAACATGTCTTCACTGAACTCTTAAGTAAGCCAAAGAAATAATATGAATCTGTTTGGTTCGAAGCATTTTCTATTTTTGTTCTCTGCCAATTTATTTAAATCATGTCACTGGGTCAAAAAGTGCCCTCCCGATGGTCAATTTCTACCCAGACTTACAAAGGAAAAACTTTGAAAGGATCTCTTCTTGGTCTTGACTCCAACTCAAAGAACATTGATATTCTGTGGGCAAAGTGGTTGCCTGTAAAGTTTATCGAATTATGTACCTAGGTCAGAAATTGATCTAACTGTGAGTTCACTTGATTTATAGAACACGCATTGAATACATCTTAAATATTAATGGAAGGAAAAATTGGTAAAACCATTTGATATGTTTTCATTCACACTAAGTCTTATTGTTTCTTACCACAAGTTACTTACATTTATATTTATTGGTTCCTTCACTCATATTAATTTTATTGGTTCTTACCACAAAATGCTTTCATTTATACTTATATTTGTCTAGCCCCAATACGCTTTCATTATTGCTTATTACCTCTTGTCATCAAGTGTGTTCGTTCTTCTTTATAGGTTTTTACCACAAAGTGCTTTCATTCATTTAATTGATCTTTACCACAAAGTGCTTTCATTCATGCTTATTGCTTCTTACCAAAATGTGTTTTCATTAATACTTCTTGGTTCCTAACACAAAGTGGATTCATTTGTATGTATTGGTACTTACCACAAATTGTTTTCATTAATACTTATTGGTTCCTACCAAAAGGTGGATTCATTTGTATGTATTGGTTCTTACCACAAGGTGCTTTCATTCATATGTAGTGCTGCTTAGTATAACATCGTTTCGTTTATATGTATAAGTCCGTACCACGACATATTTTCATACACACTTATTGCTGTACCACAAAGAGCTTTCATTCATTTTTATTGATTCTTACCACAAAGCATGCTTTATTCATATGTACTGGTTCTTACAACAAAATGCTTTCATTCGTTCTTATCGCTTCTTGCAAAAAGTGTTTTCGTCCTTATATTTCTGTTCTTTCCAGGAAGAGATTTCATTTACACATTTTGGTTCTGATCACAAAATGCTTTCATTTGCATTGTATATGCAAACGTTCTTGCGACAAAGTGTTTTGATTTTAAATTCTTTGGTTAATACTACACAATATTTCGTTCATACTTATTGCTTCTTACATGTGCCTCAAAGTGCTTTCATTCATACTTAATGATTCTGACCATACCTACAGTAGTCGGAATGTAACAGTTGTCAAAATGTGCTTATACGATGAATGTAACGAACGTGTATAATAAGCGTGCGCTCATCGTTTAATTTTTCAATCGTATGCCGTGTACATGTATCATATCGTATCATTCATCATGCAATGAGCGCCAGATACAATACACTATAGCCCAATCGTGCATCGTACATATCTAAATATAGACATTGTAACTGCATTTCAACGAGAAGAAACTCATAATAACATAAGGGATCTTACATTATACATACAAATATATCCTGGTGATATCAACAGAGAAAATGCAATACTTTAAACTGGCATATTTTTACTTTCATGGTAACTGAAGAAATGAAATTAAATGAAATTCAGTAACACAATGTAAGATAACTAGCTTATAGATCTATTTCGAAAAGACAATATTGTTGTAGAGAGATGGTGTAGAAAATGTATGTCTTTTTAAGGTGGTCTTTGCTCTAGGTAAGTGTCGTTCAATGAGGTTGAACTGTAAGTAAAAATCGATACGCCTTCTTCGCACGGAGGTGGTACTTTCTAAGTCATTGGGACAGTGATCGGGATATACACATAAACCTATCCGTGAAAAGGAGGCAGTCTTAACGGACATTGGTACATGTGTCAACGCTTTCCGCTTAATGCAATAGATTTTCACCACTGAGATTGTGATGTTAATACATATATTTCCAATATTACTTCCGTCAAGAGACATTTGCGTTCACAATTTCGTCAGGCCGAAATTTCTCCTTTTACATTTAGTAAAATATTTGTAAGTTTGTTCTGAATTGTTATCTACGCACATTTCAAACATGCAACTGTAAAGGTCGTTCACGTGTTTTTTTAGTTCAGATATGAATATTTACCAACAATACCTTGTTTATTTTCCGGCATCTTTTGTTGAAACATTTGTAGATTTTTGTAAATGTGAGATTTGCACCTATTGTATGCTAACAGTATTGCTTAATCTTCGTTCGTCGTAAATATTTCCTCCTTCTGTAATATGATACAGTTTTGATTCTGTATCTTGTTTTAAGGCTGCAATAGTATATTAGGTTATCCGAGACATTTGTAAAAACATCTGACTTTAACTGAGATGGCTTTTCCACCTCATTTTGACGTTGTTGTCTAGTATGTGGTAAAACTGTAGCTGCATTGTTTTAAAAAAATCGATATAAATCTATGATTCAACATATTTCGGAATGAAATATCAACATATTTCGGAATGAAATATCATCTGGCTGAACAGAATGGACCAGACTGTACACAAAACTTTGCAAAGATAAATAATCTGATTCAGCAACCGTAGTAAAACTGTTTTTTATCAACACTGACGGAACAAAGACACGGTGTTATCTGTCGGAACAAAGACACGGCGTGATTTTAATCTTTACATCTCTGACAATGTTGCAGTTTTTGAATTCGCATGGTAAAACAAAAACAGACGTTAACCATCTTTGTTAGTTAAGTGTTTGAATATGTTATGCTTTCGTAAAACGAATATTTAAATCCGACACTTGTATGGTATCAAATGTCCTGAGATATTGCTGCAACATGCGTTAAGCCACGGGAGAAAAAAAGGGTAGCATGCGTGATTGAAAATATTGTCAATAATTTAGATGCTTATTTTACATGTACCTGTCATTGAGACGTAAAACATTACATTACATTTGTGTTGCTGCTCAACAATGCATCCTATTAGAATCCTCATGCTGGTAAGCATATGTGATGATAGTTGGTCACCAGATCTAATTGGTTTTTATATGTTAAAAAGTAAGGCTCAACCTGCATTGCTTCTGCAGTAGTGTTACTCTTATGTCATCGTATAGGTTGTATTCTACCATAACATGGAATTCGTTTTCAACATAATTACAAAATGGACACTTTCGATCTTGTAGCTCTAAATTTTTATATCTACCAGTTTCAAGTCTGATTGGAGCCTCTCCGCAACGAAACTTACTAAACGCAGACCGATGCAAAGGAGATAATATAAAATGACCGTAGGGTTCAACACAAAAATCAGATTTGAGTGAACAGTAAGTTCTAAACTTATTTCTACCTGTGTCTGAGCTGCAAACAAAGCTATTAATACCTGGTTCAATCAGCTATACACTCCATCCTGTACCTATTATTTACAACAAATTCATAAAACTGTTTTTGGTGCAGAGTGTTAAAGATATCTATGCTCAGTTACATTACACTCAGCTAGTGTATTTTGACTGCCAATTACAAATTCTTGCAAACATGACTTGCTTCATGTGTAGCCCATAATGCAATCCGTTTACAAGTATTAAGTCGACAATGCTGCCACAGGTGTACACTTCCCAACCCCAAGGTGAAATCGCAAAGCACAATTCTGCATAACATTAATATATGAGAAAGTGCGACGACCTTAAATTACAGAACCATTGCTAAAACCTGGCCTTACTACAGAGTCATACAACTGTGTGTAAACAGTGTAGGGGATACTACCTATAGTCTTGCATTGACAAGACCAAACGCACGATTTGCACTTTAAGCTAGAGCTTTGACAGACCGATTAAAATCTAAGTGTTTACGAAAAACAACTTCACCCAAGTAAGTGTATCTGTCTATAACTGGACAAATTTCATTTCCACATTTAGATACAATTTTGATTCTAGACATTGATGTATGCCGAAAGTGTACAATATTACTTTTCCTACAGTTACATATCATATCAACAACCATATCATTTGAACCACACCAACTGTTTAATGTATTTAAAAGGACTTGCAAGTGTTGAGGTTTACTTGATAGAATTACTTTTTCATCTGCATCAAGTTTCTCATTATCAATATCGAATCATATATTAAAATACTTCAAATATATGGTTATTTCATTGATAAAGAGGTTGAAAAGCAGAAGGGATAAACATATCCCTGTCGCAAACTCGGATTTAACCTCTATCTAATCTAGTGGTAAATGAGTCTTGAAGTTCACGACTATTCTTATTCGAGGCCGCCATGGACTTTGAGCAATGTACGCGAGGCTATGAATACAAAATGCAATTTTAACAAGAAATCTCAATAAAAAAGATAAATGACGTTGAGCCGAGGTACTTTTTAATACATGTATATACATTTACATCGTTACTGGGATATTAAAAATGGAGGCGTTTGGATAAACAGTCTATCTTTGGATCGGCATCTACAACATTATCAATGAAGCGATTACGTGATCAAAAGGGTTGTTCACCAAATCCATTCACTGCGTTTTCATTCGTAACATTTGATTGGTCCAAAACGTAGGTCAAAACACGGCTTATTCGGCTACGCCGAAAAAAACACAATCGAGCTCTCTGAGACATGAAGTTTGATATGTACACGACCTCAAAGAACAGTTACATGTACGTAAATCAAACCCCTGTCTGCAATTGAACGTATTGAAAAATACAATAAAATTGGGTATTTTAAATGACAAATTGAAAATCACACTTAAAAGTACATTACTAACACCAAATCGAATTTCTTTTTAAATCTGGAATTGTAACGGGCGTCTTCTCAGAAGAAAAAATATGACATATTGCATCGAATGTTACCTTTCTGTGTTGAAAAATTGAGTTTAACAAACTAATTAATAAATTATACTTTGCCTTTTCAAAAACAAAAGTAGATTTTCCAGTTTTCAAATATCTTTGTGATTTTCCAGAAGTCTTCCAGAGAGAGGCTGTAAATAAGTTGTACATTAATAAGCATGCCTATTTTAAATCATATTTGAAGAACTTCCCATGATTTTCAAAGTATATCTCTGACTGTTTACAACATGCACTAAAGCGAAAGTAGGACAAAAAGACCACCCAGGTTATTCTAAGGAAATACAAAAACATTCACTAATTCTGCAGCAGTATTTCAAACACGGAATACTCCGTGGCTATTGTAAAGTTTTAGATACCAGTTTCAAACTACATTTCCCTGTTACAATTCTATATTTAAGAGAAAATTCGATTTGGTGTTAGTAAAGTACCTTTAATAGATTTTCGTGAAGAGTCAAAATGTAAAGTGGTGACTGCTTACACCTAAATAATTTCAATAAATATTGAAACCGCTGTTATATTTTATATAATTTATTTCATTCACACTGCCCCATAGCAGCTCTACCATTTAGCTAAAACTAGAATTTAGGCATGTATTACTTTTAACTTTGGATTTTATCTTTATCTGTATATAGTCAGAGAATTAAGTAGTCTTAATACAGTCTCCCTATAGTATGAGTCGTTATGATAGATTGTACATATTATGATTTGCTTGGTAAAAGGCAAACATATTTTCAAAAGATTTTTGTAAAAATACATGTACAAATTGGTTGCAAATCAAGATTTAGGTTCTTTACATTTATAAAGAAATGAACTGTTTTGTTAATAAATTTTCTGAATATAACTTCTGGTTTATATGTTCAAAATTATGAAGAAGCTATGAATATGCATAAATTAGTATTTGCCACAGTTTGCCTATGTAAGTCCGTGTCTATACAGTCTGATCATGCTCTGCATCGTTCCCTATACAGTCAGCTTCTTAGCTGTAAGGACCCTAAAATCAGCTGATGGTACCTATACACCGTTTAGTGAATTAAGTAGGGTATAAATACTTTTCATATTATTAACATCACTATTATTATAAGTTGTCTTCTTCGTCCTTTTCTTATTACTATTATTATTAGCTCATCTGACCCGAAGGCTTTGGATGAGCTGTTAATAGGGCTTAAATAATAATCATCACAAATAAAATGAAAATTAGTTCCCCTTAATTTAAATAAATACATAAATAAGGATTCAAAACTGCATGTAGTGTTCAGGTCATAGTCCGATTCTGCTCTTTTAATATCCGTGATATAAACATATACAAAAATCGGATATTGTTGACATGTCTGTGCAGTTTCACACAAAATAAATGTACGCAAGATCGAAGTCCATTGTAGGATCCGAATTGAAAGTAAATAGCGTACGATTAGTTCGAAAATACCGTTTATACAGATCGTGTATCTTATAGTGTGCGAATCGTATATCTTGTGTACCGTGTATCGTTGTTATTCGCTCATCGTGTATTTACTAATCGTGTAACTTGCGTGTATCGTGCGAACATTGTGCGTGTATCGTGCGCTCCATGTGACAACTGTTACGTTCCGACTACTGTAACGGTTCTTACAACAGAGTGCTTTCATTCAAATTCATTGGTACTTGCCACCATGTGCTTTCATTCATATGTACTGCTTTTTACCACAGGTTGCTTTTGTTCATGAATTTGCTTCTTACCACAAATTTTTTTTTATTCAGTCTTATTGCGTCTTACCACATAGCTTATTGCAATTATTCCGCTCATAAGGTTTATAACTGTACGATCATCAAGTACTATTTCAAGAGAAAAGGGCATCAATCTAAATCTTAACTCGTGGATAATAAATAGAAAGCAAAGAGCGTTGGTGCGGTGGTTGAGTGGTTAACATCCTGGACTTACAATCCGGAGGTCCCCGTTTAGAAACGCTTTTCAGTATTTTCCGCCCAAAAGACACTAACAAAATAACATTAAGTTTCTGAATTCATCCACCCAAAAAAAGCTTCGCTCAAAATTAAAAAAAAATGTGTTCGTAACTATAAAATATTCGTAATTTTCCTTTAAGTAACCTGTCCGAAATATAGTGCAGTCACTGGACCAACTTTTTCAACGTTAACAAAATTCACAGACTGAGCATTCAAAAACCTTTTCGTTTTTTAAGACTCTGTCAAAACTATTTGAAATAAACATATAAGTTTTGAATGTTTAACTCTTTTTTCACAATGTAAACATTATATGTAAATGAAAGATATCAAAATAGTTTATAGGTAATGTTGAAAAAGTAACTGGCAAACGTTGATCAAGAAAATAAGAATTGTCGGAAAGTATATGGCAACTATCTAAAAAGTAAATGGCGATTTTCAAAAAAGTAAATGGCCAAGGTCGAAAAAGTAGATTGCGAATGCTGAAAGAAACAAAAATAAGGAATGCCTGTAGGTATCTTTTGATAACTCATTATTATGATAGTGAATTCAAAGTCATGGTCTCTTTACATTTCAGTTCAGTTAAATGGCTGCGTAGGTGTATACGAGTGATTAGCTCGTTTAGGAAATGAAGAAATCTTGGCACTAAGATACCAATAAACGAGACGATATATAGCTGTTAGCTACAGTTAGAAGTCATTTCTATGGACTGAGCTGTCAAATCCCCTACATGAGTCTTCTTACTTATGTAAAAAAGTAAGATTCTTTTACGAAATGACATACATGTAGTTGAAAAAATGTACATTAATTTAGCTGATTAGAACTTACCATTTGTCCAGATCAAGCGCATTCAATTGATGAGATATCAGAATTTTCACAGTATGAATATTATAAGAATCTTCACTGGTTGCACGTGCAGATGGGAATATCTGGCTCGAGGGTAACTGTTTTGGCGGTAACGAGTTACCCGAGAGCCGGATATTCTCATCTGCACGTGCAGCCAATGATAGATTCATTTTCTTTCATAACATTTTCTACTAATAGTACAACAATAAATAAAACTAATGACCTATATTTACGCGCTATTTTCTTGTATTATAGTATGAATTTACAAATTCATTCATAAAAGTAGTTCATTCTGACGTCATTAAGTCATTTTGCACCAGGGGGTGTAAGATGAGATTTTCCAGCACTGGTAACAACTGCAGATATCCCGATCTGGTATGCAAGAATAAAGTTTATTAAACTTGTATTGCGAAATATTAGTTGCACACTGTATGCATAACCTTCTCTTCGTTTGACTGACTTTAACATCAAAATGTTATGTAATAATCCAGACATACTCTAACTTTTATTAAAAAGCTTTCGGCTCAAAGTTTAGTACCAAAAGCAAAAACCCGTAAAAAAGCTAATTATATATATTACAGTGTATCGCAAAAACATGCCGTTGAGCAACAGTCACCTCTGGGCAACAGCAAATTTCTAGTCATTCGGCTGTTGGCCGTTGTAGGGAGATTGCACTGTAGCACGATACAATTTTTACATTAGACGCTCGGGTTGGATTAAATTGTGAAAGGTCGGAAATTGGTCAATTAGGACTAAACCAAAAGTAAATTTGAAACTAATTGTGTATAAATAATGATCATATACATGTAGATATATGTATTACATTTCTAACTGTTATGTACAATATCTTTATCCGAGCTAAAAAACATGGTGATATTGTGTCTGCTCTACCCATGATATAAAACTTTATTAAAAATGCAAAATAAAAGTCATATTTAAGAAAACCATCTATATATGGGTGGTTGTTGATAGGAACATTTTTGATAAAAAGTTTCTGAAGGTACTTATTCTTTAAATATGCTTTCGTGTTCGTTCAGGAGCGATTCTGTAAACGTTACTATTTTAACTGCCACATACATGCATAACCTGCTATATCAGTATAACAAGTTACGCAGTTAATTAACGCTGTAGTTAAATGGTACTTCCCCATTACTGTTGAGATCTATTCTTGTCAAATAACATGTACTTTAGAATGTTGTTTATTCGGTCGTTTTGTCCTTGGAGACTACACGGGGTAAATTTCAAACTGTTTCAATTCTGATTTGTTAAAAGTGAAACATGAATATTTACAGACTAAAATAGATATATCCAGGTATAAATTCGGTCATTTACAGCTATTTCATTTTTAGAACTGATACAGCTAAGTATATGTAATATAATCTACAGGGATCTTCTGATGAGATAAGTTATAAACTTATTATTCTATGAAAAACACTCAACTTTCAAGTAAGCTGCACCTACATTTACGTGATTGTCGCGTGATCTCTTACCGGGTATCTTTCGAAACTATATATAGTAGTCTTTACTTGGAAGAGGTTGATGAACTATCCATATATACAAACGTATAATGGTTCACTGACTTGAATATCCTTGGCCTACAATGACTTGTTAAAACTATATTCGTTTTATTTTTCAAGATGATCACCCTTGTCAAAATAAGGACCACATCATGTTTTGGGTAAAATTCATCTGAAGACTCAAAATTTGTATATTTCGCAATGGACACATGATGTTATTAAAATACTACAACCCAATGTTTTCAATCCGAATTTCTTGAACACTTTTGTAGGCACACATACAGGATCATTCCTTGGGCGTGCTAATATGTTTTTTTTTTAAGGAGAATTTTGAAAAAACGTAGGTAATGCCACCCCATTGGCCTAGTAAATAAGGCCAAAGGACTTTTTATTCATAGTTTTTCTTTTACGTCGGGGTTGAAGGTTACCCTTGGTAGCGCGATTATTCCCCCGAGGACACAATTTGAATAAATTGATAGATGGCCAGTAGACAATGACACACAACGAACATATTTTAATCTATGTGGGTTACTTAAGGATTTATGGCAAACTTTTTTTCCAACTCATTTTGTTTTTGTTACAATGACAACAAGTGTTCTGCATGGAAAAGAAGTATTTAGTGAAACGATTTGTAGTTGGCCATTCAAGAAACATCAGTGCCAAGATTAACAGACTTACATGATTTCAGATGACATATTTATG
>JAUMHA010099181.1:0-18048 GCA_032359765.1 Saxidomus gigantea
GATTGTTAATTGCATTTTTTATTCTGTCTGATTCCTCGATAGATAGTGTCAATGTTTTATCGTTTTCTTCGGCATGCATCACTGCAATCGCTTCTTTACTGAATGTGTTGACAAGTCGAACAACTGATGCATATTTAAGGTTGAGTTGTTTTACACTGATGTCTTTCTTAGTGACAATAATGAATTCGACTGTTTCATTATTATTCGAATCATATGCTGGCCAAACATACAATATGTCACTTGACTTTGCTTTTATGTAGGAGCAAATATTGCTGCACATGCTAAGGAACTTTTCATTTCCTTTCCCATTTTTTCTTGTGTCTAGCCACCTTCTGTTTAGTTCGTTTTGATTGACTAAACCTCGTTCACCGTCTTCATCTGTCAAACAAAAATTCAAATATTTAAAAAATGCTACGGAATAGGTAATTTAAAGTATGTTTAATACATCTGCACACGTTACACGAAATTGACACCACTGACAATAAAAACTTCAAGGTGAAATGAGCTTTCCATAAACTAACAATGATAATAAATCGAGTATAATTTGATAATCAGATATTTATCAGCTTTCCAAACGCATAAAATTAAGGTATGTTATATAAATGATATTTCGAATGATAAAACTTATGTGACTGATAACAAACTTAAAACATAAGCATTAGTAATACCGATGTATGCTCCTCAAAGTATGTTATTCCGAATGAACGGCATACTTCTTCTGTTCTAAGAAGTTTTGATTTAATTGCGTGAAAAGTGTTACAGTTTCATTGCAGCGGATAAGGAAACGTAATTCAATTAAAGGCCCGGATAATCTTCATTGTGCCTAATATCAGGGTAATACGTGAAACGACTTGAAGTTATGTTCCCTACAAGCATGATTTCACATGACACAGTGAGATACATAAAATGGGGCAAAGAAGATTAGTGCTATAAGACCCTGCTTTTTTTTAAATGTCATATATTATTGTGTGAAATATAACCTCAATGTCATAAATGTTCCGGACAAGTCTATTTTCACATAACTGGGGTCAGCTTGAGTTATGGTTCTGTGATATAACACTTCCTGTCAATTCCCTCTGTCATGTGTGAAATTTGATATAAACCCCTTCAACAGCTCAGCAGTTCTGGAGAAAGATAATTCGACCGTTCTTAACGGAGATAATTAAACAATTAGTGAAAGTAGTTACGGTTCTGGAGTAACCCTGTCTTCTACATTCTGTATAATGTGTGAAATCAGGTAAATCTGTTTTGCCAGCTTTTTGAATTATAATCAAGCATAAATTCATATGATAAAGGCAGAAAATTAAAAAGGGGGTAAGCTAGAGTTATGGTTCTCAGTCACTGCACTCCCCATCAATAGCCTATATCATTGTATAAAATATTGACTCAATCCCTTTAACAATATTTGATTTATGCTCGGTTCATGCATACTTTAAAAAATGAGGGGGATTATGTAAAAATCGGCTAAGCTATTTGTATTGTTCATTGTCACTGTACCTAATCTCAATGACTTCTATCAATGTTATAATTATCAACTCAATCCCTACTTTCTCCTGGACGGACGAACGGACGGAAGGACGAATATATGGAAAGCAAATAGAGACCATACGCTCTTACATTGGGCAACGCGTTTAGCAGTTAAAGATTCGAAAACATGACAAATAAAAACAATGTAAAAGCAAAAAGGCGATTTTAACATGTGTACACCCGATCAGGTCATGCAAAACGGATCCTGGTATATGGTATAACTCCTTTCTTTCATCGGTATTGTACATCTCTTAGAAATGTGTATTACGGTAAAATTGATTCAGAATGACAAATAATGAAGAGAAGTACAGTTTAAGACTGCAAAATGATTATTTAAAGTATTTTAGGACGATATACACGAAAATGATGTAAATATCAGTACTCAAAATATGCATAAACTGAAAGATTAAGACCATCAAATAGGGGTTAAACTTTGTTTTGGCCATACGCTATCTATAATTGAAGAGAAAACGCCAGACAATGGCACACTCGTGTTTCGCTAACATATCATACCATATGGGTTTTTAAAAACCACATATAGTAGGAGAAAATAACATGTAAAAGAAAAACATCCGCCTTGTGATATTTGTAAACCAACGATTTGTCAAAGTTTATATTTCAATATTTTTTTCTACCAACGAAACAAAAAAAATAGAGCCGACACGATGTACTCATTTGCCAGAAATATTCGTAACTTGAAAATGCTGACACGGAGTTCAATATACATCGTTCAGTCCGTGATTTTACGATAAATAAATCTTTACAATACAGGAAAGTATTTATTGTTGGAAATCACTTTTCATGTATGCGACTACTCAAGTTATCATTGTTCACAGTTTAACTTAATTTCAGTATATTAATTACCTATAATTTAGGGTACCAGTGGTCGTTAAACTTAGAACCGTAGATAATTAATTGTAAAAGTGTTAAATAAATTTATAGTGTACTGCTTATACACGTGGAGTAATATGATAGCAGTGGTGACGCAAGCCTTCATTCATCGACTTGCCCAATGGCTAATTTCTTTTCCCTGGCTTAAAGCTTAATCTTTGTTTCAAGCCATTGACGGATTTCTTTTCTATAATCTTTGCTTGGTCTTGGCAGTGTCCTAGCCAGCTTTGGATGACCGATTTCTTTTCTCTAATCCAGGAATTGAGACGCGCACGTGGTCGTTGTATTTTAAAACCATCTGTAGGGTAGGCTTGAACGATTGTCATTATCGGTGAATACGCGAATCTTCGCAGCATAATACATGTAAAGGACATATTTCGGGATAGTTTACTGATTTTGTACTTTACTATATCAATGTACAAATTAAGAATACATTTAATCAGATCATTTTATAGATATGTTGACGTTTTTCTTTTTTTATCCACCTCATTTTGCTTAATAATAAGAATTATATAACATACTATTTCAAAGTAACAACTTCGCAAAATATAAGCTAGGAAATACTAAATGTGTGAAGACTTTTTTGAAATCAGAATTGCGTTTTAGAAAAAAGGGAAGACAAAAATGTCCTTCATTGTACGATCGCCTTTTCATAAGTAGTTGTCTTCAGGATCACATTTATTTATTTTTCAATTATCTTTCACAACCTGCACTCCTCCTCCTCCCAATACATACCCCACCCCATGCGCTCTGTATCCCGCTCTCTGTCTCGCCACTTCCTATTCTTACGAAAAAGATGCTGAAGACATTTATTTTGAATAATTACTTTTCTCTGTAGTTGTACAGTACACACATGTAAGAAATGTCATGTTTGCTGGTTATTATTTCTGAAAAGTTTTGCAGAAAACATATTCACTATTGATGACTGATTATGAAAAGTTTAATAATACATTGCAGGACCGTCAAATAATGTACATGGATAATTCATCATTGCATGCCTGTCATAGAATTATATATTATATATTTTGACGAAAATCAGTCCGAAATATCGAATGTGTCCATGGAATCAACAGTGACGTTAAGTCCTTTGCCAGACTAACAGTTGCCTGTTGCCAAAGGTGTCAATATTATACTAACGAAAAATTCAAAATTGAAATAACAAATCACTACTATCATAACGTCGATCCTGATTTGTCATTTCATTTTGCGACTGATAAATAAAGGGTCAATTGTTTTGTAATTTTACGGTTTTTAATGTTTACAAATATTTTTAACGGAGTCTTTCTAATTCAAGTAGCGTTTTCAAAATTTAGGGGGAAAACAGTAAAATAATGGGATTTCATAACAAAAACATTTGCACAAAGTTGTTAGTTTAGTTTAGTTTACACTAACTTATTCATTCTCGATTGCGAAACAAGTTCTTACAACTTATATTAATCGCTTTCGACACTCAATACATGAATGAACCTCGGAGGGAGAGAGAGAGGTAATGTGGAATTCTTTATGTCTTGCCTAAGGACACTACCGACATGGCTATGGTAGGGACCGAACCCGGGGCCCTTCTATCATGGGGCGAACGCGCTACCTCTGCGCCATGGCGGTGCCGGCATAAAGTTGTTTATGAAAACGCATAGATTTTGGGCGTTTTTTTTTCAAGACTGGTTATCTCGTGAAGTGGCATATTTACACTAATTTGGTTATGTTTAATATTTTATTATAGTGATAAAACTTATAAAATTCAAATTAAAATATATATTCTTTTCCTATCTATTTGTTTCATTTAGTCCAAGTTCGCACTCATTAAGACATGCATTTATGCACCCCTCTCTGTTATACACGATGGAAACAAATATTATATTCATGTACGTTTCGTTTTTGTATTATTCTATGTAACAATCATAAGGGGAAAACATTCTAAGTTATGGGGAAAGAACTTTTATTATCAGTTTATTCTGGTTATTACATAACATTGTTCTAAATGTTCTTTGTTCATTCGCATTGGATGACTGACTAATAGACTGACCGGCCGATTCATTGAATGATTGCTGAAATGATCGATAATGTTTTCAAGTATTGTACCTTTTCCCTCTTTCTTCTTCTCCGCCACCTCTCATTTTCCTGCCTGCCTGCATCATTGTACCTTCCTTATTCAATCGTTCTTCCAATTTTCGTCCGTCACTCACTCACTCACTCACTCACTCACTTTAAAATCTTAACGCATTCATTGAATTCAATATGTTTTGGGACACATTTAGCGTATCAGTTTTTTTTATTTTTCTAATTTTTAATAATGTTATATAATTTGTTAGCTACTACATATTCCGTCAATCCCAACCGTTTTTGAAATGACCGACTAACACAGTAGCGTTAATAGCATGTTCACGAGAATTCCCGTTCCATCTTCCCCAATTTAGGATTTAAGTCAGTACAAAAGAAACGGACTGTGATTTGAACAAGACAGAGAAAAGAAATCTGTATTAGCTTGGATTCAATCCTGGATTGAAACTGGGCTTGTTAAATCTAGGTTTTAAATCAGGGTTATGACCTTTGAAAAAGAAAATGCCCATACAAATTTCGTTTATAATACAAAAGGAAGGTAGGTAGGATATATTTAGGCATAATTGTCATATGTTTCTCAATAAAGACCGTCACAAACCGACATGACTTTTCCTGCTTTGTGTATGCAACGTAACTTAATGCAAACCTGGAGATGAATCTTTTGTAATAAAATTTCCGCTTTACTTCCAATGTACATTAAGATGTTTTAAGCATATACTGTAGAAAAATACCATAAACATAGTAGAAATTAACACATACATGTACATGTAGTTAGGACTCATTTATTGCAGTTTGGAATATCTCCCCTTACTACAAGGGACGTAAAAAACGAAAAGTTAGCTAAATATGTACTGATAAAGCTTTTATTTGATAATGAACGGTATTAAGTATAAGCAGAAACGGAAGTTTAGCGTATACACTCAAAGAATTGTTTATTATCCGATGAGACAGAAAGTTAATCCACTCCAAAGGTAATATGACACTCTCTGGATTCACTCAACTTACATGTCCCTCCGTTTGATGTTTCAGCACAGTCATTCAGTGAAGCAGTACTTGTAGTATTCCTTCTTTCCGTCTGATTAAAACGCAAATGATTAATCGAGGCGTGAATAAGAAAATATCAGCAAATTAAACCTGTTTGTACATACCAATCGTACGTGCAATATTTATTTGGAAACACTCGTTAATGTGCTTTATTGCAGTTTTGCTGCATTACGACTGTCCATACATGTGTTATGTTTCAGTTTTCAAAGTAAAACCGTGCAGACAGGGCCTTTTGTTGGTGTGAACTTTACAAATCAAAGGTTATTAAACGTCTAAGGCGAAATGTAGCTTTGAACTCGTTGGTTTTGCCTTGATACTCACAAGCTCGTTATTCCCGCCACAGTTTTTTTTCGCCCTAAGCGTTCAAAAACCTACAATACTCAACAGTTTGATCTAATTTAACAACTCTTTACACGTCTGATTCAGTTATCTAAGTTCAGGACAAAGGAAGATCTTACAGACGCAGGGCCAATTTAAACCAAAGGGTCAGAAATCTCTCAGTACCATTGTTAGGCACAACAAGCCCATACTTTAGCTCCGGGCCTTGCAATATTTGGTAATGAGATTCGATTAGATCAATGTAAAACAGGTGATCGCTAGGCGGCAGTTGTTTTGAATCAATTGCATTATTTGAACAAACTAAGAAAAGGACCGCTACATGAAAATATACAAACTACTTTAGCTTCGTTCTAGTGTCGTTTGGCAAGAAGATGGTTATCTATAGTTCTATATTCACGTAGATGTATCTGTATGGAATAGACGTTTTCAAAAACAACCTAAGAAAATATAAAAAATCGACAATGAAGTGTAGGTGTGTCTTTCATTTTTACTGTTCTATTTTTCCTTGGGAGGGGCAGCCTCCTTCTTTCCGTTTCGACCATGATCACTTTTTATCTTCTCCTATGCATTGTGTTGATGTGTCGGACAATTGTTACATGATTTACAAAATGTGACAGTTTAATATCAAAACTCTATCTTTACTATAATTGATTAAATCATATAATGACCATATGATCATCTTTATTTAAATTTTCCCTATGTACAAGCATACCTTAATCTTCATATCTCGTGCAGCTCCGGTGATTGTTTTAATTTCTCTTGTATTGGTCGGGGTTTTTGTTATACCTGGAACATAGAACAACGCACTTCTTCGTATTTTCTAAAACTTATTGATTTTAGAACATTGAGTTCACAAGACATAAAATGTTAAACACATTTAACACTGCTGCGCTAAGTAGTATACGCAATGAGAGACATCTGAGAAAACTGTTTAGAAACTTGAACTTCAAACATGATAGAGACATAACATTTTCATAATAGTTAACTTGTTGTTGGTAATCACACATTCGAAATTATAATGGACCCTCTGATGAGAGTTGAGAGAATTCATAGAGTAATACAAAAATTCCTTTGACAAAAGGGGACGTATTTAAGCTTAATATGTAAAAATGTGAGAACATTTGGTAGTCCTCACTGTGTTGTGATTATAGACGAGCGTTTCATATATTAAGAGCTTTAACAAATACAAATTTCAACTAAAGTTATGCAAAAACCTTCGTCTGAGTTAAAAGGGAAGTGTATGCAGTCAAAAATGTCAACTCTCTTTATCATTATTGAAGTTCTATTGGTAGTGGAAAGCCTTCAATGTTTGAATGTGATGGCTTAAACACTTTTTGTAAAAAGACGCCCTTAATGTATATAATTAAATCAAACGCAATTTTATTAATATTGATCTTCTACTAACTCACTCTAAAATAGTGTTCATATTCTGACCAAAACCAGTATGTCCTATAACTCCTACGTTCAAGGGTGCTAAGGAATTTTGACTTATTACGTTCTGACCTAAACAGTCAATAGTGGACATAAAAGTTATATGCCTAGCAATTTCAAAAATCGTAGACACAATGATTCATAAGTTATTGCGTTGAAGAGCTTTAACACAAACACGTTAATAAGAACCATAGTTGCCATAGTACATGATCGGAGTTTGCAAACGGTTGATTATCTTGTTAATGAAATGTATATTTGACAGTGAAAAGTACTGCATTTTATATGCCAAACTTGACCATAATTCAAAGACTCTGACTGGATGACGAACTATAACATTTTGTCTGTAAAAGAAAAACTGCATTATACATGTATAAACCCATTTCCAGGCTTGTCTCTTCAATAATGTTTCACGGTCTCTTTTTCGTGAAATCTTATCTTTCGAGACTAAGATCATCCTAAATTTTCTCTACAATCAGTACGTTTTTACTGAGCATAGAATCATTGCTCCATGGCCAATGGAAATTCTCTAATTATCCCCGATAACTTTCTTCTGGATTTCAAGCATAACTTAATACTTCTAGTAAGGTATACTCAAATTCACAACGGTTGTTCATGAATCATTTTAGTATTGACCAATTTCAAAAACCAAAAATGTACATAATATATAGTGGTATCATGTACTTACAATTTTCTCCTATACACAGGATCGCTTTTTACAGTAATGTAGTGCATACAAAGACACTCATCATCAAATTATCACGTGCAATTCTTCATCGGGAAATATGGAAGACTTAAATATCCGTAACTAAGACCAAATCAAATGTTCTTAATTCAGGAATAATAACAGCGAAATACAGTTTGAAACTGGCTTCTCAAATTTTACAAAAGCCGTGAAGTATTTCCCTGCTTGAAATACTGCTGCAGAAAAACAAGTGAATAGTTTTGAATTTCCTTAAATTGACCTTGGTGACTTGTTGTGTCCTTCTTTCGTTTTACTACATGTTGTAAACAGTGAGAGATATACGTTGCACATTATTGGAAGTAAAGTTCTTTCGACAATAATTCAAAATAGATATGCTTATTCGTGTACAACCTATTTACATCCTCTTTCTATGAGACTTATCGAACATTACAATGAAATTTGATAATTCGATAACCTTCTTTCGCAAAATATTATTATTTAATTCCATTGTTAAACTCAAATTTTCAACACAATATGGTCACATTCGATGCAATGTCATATGTTTCATTCTGAGAAGACGCCCGTTACAATTCCAGATTTAAAAGAATATCCTATTTGGTCTTAATACTGGATATTTAATAAAGGTGTTCAGCTCCTCACAGCAGCACATATAACGCTTACCTATAGCTATGGATGCGTTTCAGTTATTCACTTTTACAACGAAACCATCGAACCAACAAACATCACTAGAATTCACTGCCTGGAATCTAATATTATGAGCATGATAATAACTTACTAGACTTATTTATTTTGGTTGGACATTCATCACAGTCTTCCGACGGAGTAGTGCTGTCATGCTTTCTCTTTCTTATCTATCAAAAACGATCAAATTTGTAAATAACAAACAATATTTAAAAAGTAGATGGATGTTTCTTTGGTTGAAGTCAAAGGTAAAATACATTAATTTTTAAACAAATCTTCCAGTTATCAAGAGATTCTGATACATTTTCGCGAATTTTTGTTTTATTTATTTAATATCTTTTCTTTAGTTGCTTCAATTTTTTTTGTAATTCCCTGTCCTTGATAAAAGACTTTTCTGAACTAGTCATGCGCAAATGACCCCTAAGTCAGGACCAGTTTTGCAATAACGGGCATGTTTCGCACAAATATAAAACCAGGAGAAGTCCAATCGATAATGCTACACACCAGAACATCTAAGCCTCCGACTTGCGCTTTAGGATCATAAGATCGTCTATGTTTGCCTTCAAAGGTCGCGGCAGCCACACAAGTTATGTATAAGTATTTTTTAAAAATTCGCGAGGTCGCCAGCATATAATAGAAGGGCACTTCATCTTAATTCCTTATTTGTAGGATAGTAGTAATGATTTGCAATTTTGAAGAAAATTGTTCCTTGATAAAATGATAGTGCTCAGCTTATAATGAAAACTATGTTTATTTCAGTTTTTTAAGCGACATACTTTATTGCCCATTGTAGATGCACAATATACAACTCAACCAATACATTTCGGTTTTGTTGAATTACTACTGAACAATTGAATAATTCCAGTTATTATGTTTCTGACTAAAGTTGGCGTTACCGAACAATCGTTCACGCATGGTTTACAATCTTACACAATACACCGGTCTCTGTTATAAAGAAGATTTGCTTAAAAAGAAAAAAAAACATCAACAGTTGGACAGATAAATCATAGAAGAAAGACAGACAGACAAAATATATTTCACTTAAATCAGATTTTACTAAAATGTAGTATGTATCAGCATAGAACACGTAACTTACTGATCTATAAGGGTTACACCTCTCGTTATTAAAAGCAGTTATAACATTAATGTAGATGTATGTTAGAGAGTAAAGAGATAAGGATATGTACACTTAACGTATTTTTCTTTGTGTTTACGTGAACATCATATGCATTTCGTTTGCTACATTCAAAATGAGGGTCGCAGTTATTACCTCTTGAAGTACAAAATAGTGTTTAAGCTTTTGCTGAGAACATATAGACCAAAACAGGAGACAATGACAAGATTTATCAATAGCGACTTTTTAGTTTATACTAATTTATTTATTCTCGATTGCGAAACAAGTTCTTACAACTTATATTAATTGCTCTCGAGACTCATTCCAGATAGAATGAACCTCGAAGAGAGAGAGGCAATGTAGAATTATTTGAGTCTTGCCAAAGGACACAACCGACATGGCGATGGTAGGATTCGAACCCGGGACCCTTCGATCCTGAGGCGAACGCGCCACCATTGCGCCACGGCGGCTCACAATAGTGATATTGTAAGATAACATTTCTATATTAGATTTTATAGCATAGTTCTCATCACGTATACATGTATATAAATATCCAATAACTACGCTGCCAGAAAATATAGGTACTGTTATTTCCGGACAGTAGGCCGCAGCCTATACTTATAAAAAATAAAGACTTTTCGTAAATGCGGCCTATGAGGCCTATGCGGCAAAGCAGCCTGAATTACCTTTTTAATGGTAGATTCAAGAGGCCTAAACGACATATTTATTTTTTCTAATTCGTATTTTGTTGGCACAAATTGTGAATTTTAGGTTTATACTCTGTTCACCAATTTCAGCAATACATTCCGACCTATTTAGCCTTCACGAGTTATATACTACTGGCATCAGCAGAATACCTGGAGTGATTAATCATACATTAACTGTCATACAAAAAGACGCAGTTTGTTTTAATCGCCTGGATATAAACACCATATCCGGCGTATCGGCCGCGGGCAATATGCCGGAGCGACCTTAACGTTAATTTTTGTTTCTACAATCGTAAAAATATAGGGATGCGGCCAATAAAGTGAAGCGGCCTATTGTCCGGAAATTACGGTAGCGTGTTAAGTTACTTTTTCCTGCTGCAGCGAAAACTTTAATTTTAGTAGCGTAAAGAATCGAAATGTCATATAAAGCCATCTTAGTAAGAAGACTTTCCGCTGGCAGGCTGTCAACTTCACGCTTCCAGGCTGCTGGGCTGTTGACTACACGGACATAATCGATCGCTTCATTTGTAGGGTGAACGTTATATTTGAACTTGATACAAATTAATATCATATGTACTATGAATATATTTAAGCCTTTGATCTTCTTTTATTCATTGAAATGTAAATATTTCGCAAATATGTTTGCACTTTATCAATTTCCATCCTTATTAGATGGGCATTTGGTTTAATTACGTTGCTACAGCGTTGAGTTTGGAAAAACATAAAAAAGGACTTATCATTAAATTCAATATACTTTAATTTATCTACATACTTTTGTATGACTAAATCGATTATTCTAAGATGACTCACGCTTTTGGTTCTATTTTAAAGGGTAGATTTATGACATAAACAACACGGTTGCCGTTATACCGTCAAAATGGCGTCCTATTGTGCCGCATGACGTTCAATATATCCGCGTAGGAAATAACGCTGGAATGATTCACCTTTTCTAATTCAGGTTATGTTAGAATCGAAATGATATCTGTTCAAGCAATATCCAATGTTTAACAAACAACTCTTCTTCGCTCTGATCCGCAGAAATAAACCACTCAAGCATCCAGCTTTCGTGGTTAATTACTGTACATCTAAACTGCAAATTATTTATTTTAAGACGATGAACACCGCTGGAACGGATATCATTTCATTAAAAATACATATTATTTCGGACACTTTTCGAACGCCTCTCGTATATCGTGAAGTGTCTTATACAATGACTCATAAATGTACTGTCCGGTACGGGCCACGCTTACAAGCTCATCCCGGAGATAGCGTTTTTAATTAAGTATTTATACTTTTATTGTCTGTATTAAGATAAGATTATGTTTCGCTAGGTAAGTGAAAGAAATATAATATGGAAATGAAACAACATACATATATATTTAATTTACCTTATTTTCTTTCAGTTGCTTTGCAGATTCTTCTAAAACCATTGTTGAACAAAATATGTTGTCCACTTCCTATTCCGTAATGTAGCCCCCTCTTTACTTTGCATATGCACTGTGTTGTTCTTGCTCTCTGTGTTTCAGATAGTCCATGTTCAAAATGTATTCCTTTTGTATAAATAGACATAGCAATGATATTAGAATTACTTCAAATGAACAACGTTGCAAAGTGCATATAGCCTAGGGAATTGGGTCACTGTGTATAAACATTCCATCTTTAATGTTCTTGTTTCCAAATGAAGAATTTGTTCTAAAATGCTTGTTATCTGGCTGAGTCTAAATCAAATGTTGTTGACATCCGAATATTCGTGTGTTTGGGTATGTTTTAAATGGATTCAGACGACTGTGAAATCGATAAACCGATGCTGAAAAACTACTATAGAAATTACTTGAAACAGTGATAGAGCACAACGCAGAAAAGTGCAGTCACCAAGATCCATAACTCTACCTTGCCTTATTTTTAATTATCCCCTTTGATTCCTTTTTTGTTTGAAGCATTACTCTTAAACTACGTAGGGAAATTCGTTCTAAAGGCATATTACAGAGTTGACAAACAGGGGAAGCACAGTGTCAGCAACCGTAGTCCTATACTACCTTTTTCTGTTATCTGCCTTTGTTGTTTTTTCTTGTTCGGAACATAACTGCAAAATACTTGAAACTTGATAAAGATGTACAGCATAATTAGAGGGAATGCACGGTTAAAGAACCGTAACTCTATCTTGTCTAATTTATCAAGAACCGTAACTTAGCAGTTTCAATACGAAATGTAGAGAAAAAAAGAGACTTTAAAGTTGAAATAAAAAAGTTCTTAAATGTTTGTTTTTCTAAGTATATGAGTATTAGTATTTTTATAGGTTACAGCTTTTTAATGGAAAAGCATAACCTATTTTAACAGTTTAAATCATTCTATTGTACAAAATCAACAACAAAAATAGTTCTTATTTAACGTCGTTTAATGTTAGTGATCTAGAATTAACGTGCCTGTCCAAATCAGATACTTCTTACTTGAGTACCACACTCGTATCCTCAGAGGGTGTTCCTGGCATGAAGAAATCCATATTCGCATTATTCATTTATTAATGTTCTACACCCAACAGGTTTAGAAACGCAAAGATTTCCCCTGCTGAACGACGCTATTGTTTTTATTTCTATTTAAGTCATTTTTTGCGATGAATTATTTAAACTTTTACAAGAATTCAATTTTATATTGTTTTTGTTGTGTATGCAATTTGAATAAATTTACACACAATAACATTGTTAAAATAAATATTTTGCCACTTTTGCGTTTTCTAAACCTGTTCGATACTATGTTTAATATAAGTACATGTATGTGATATCTGATATCTATACACCATGTTATGTTTATTAGAAATAACAAGTTTCTCTTCAAACAGTCCTGTAGATCATATGGCCTATAAGGATTTACAATCATGAACGAAGGTTTCGGGTTCAAGCCGCACTGGGGTCTCGCACGTACTTTCTCATATGACACCAGTACTGGTTCTTTCAGGAAGCGGACTCGAGACTGTCTCGATAAGCTACAAGCTTTCTTCATAATATCTAATGTGAATTAGTATAAACCAAACTAATCATGAAAATGGCAATGAAACGGAGAAGGGTCTTTAAGAAAAAAATTCAAATTACAATATCTATCAGCAAGCTTTAACTATTCTTGTTTATAAATTTGAAGTAAATACGGTCCAGTAAGATTTTAAAAATTACTTTGATTTCTACACTCCTTTGGTCCAAGAAATAAAATGAAAGCATATAATGAAGAACAAAATGTATATCAGGATGAGCATGCATACGATAAGGGGAGCGGTTGTGAAAATGTTAGGGTGTCTCCCGCTTATCCGGCAGGTTGCAGGTTCGAGTCCTACTGAGGTCGGGACCATACCTCCTCATATGACACTAGTACTGGTTCTTTGAGGAAGCGGACTGGAGAGTGACTCGGTAAGCTTCAACTTTCTTCACAAACGAGTTAAATTAGATTGGTATAAACTAAACTAAAACGTGACGACTGACTGGCCAGTGAGTCATAATTTTGTCCTAGTACTGAAACATTTTTCGAACATTTACTACTTTTGGTTATGGCCCCTTTAGGGCATCACCCAGTAAAGTGGCGAGTTTTCCTTAGTCACAAAGTAAATCATCAAAACTTTTATCATCCGAACGCTTAATAATATCTATTTTTAGAACTTGGCAATAAATCTATAGGCGAGTTCGAATACTAATATAATAATATAAATCTAATATTGCGGTAACTATAATATTGTAAGAGTCTAAATCAACGACTTAATTTAGTTCTTACAACTATAATTGTCACCTTAAACGGTAATATAACTTCAATGTCTAATACTTAATCAAATCAAATTATGACACTTTCCGCCTCTGTCGTCGCAGAATTGAAATCAATAGACTTTATTGAAGGTCATTGGTTTGAGCCGCGATGCCAACGATGACCTTAGATCCCGCTTGGTGACAGAATGTCATTATTGGTAGCTAAATGCTCAACTACAAAAACTATACAAGAATGTCTATGTAGTCTGTCAGCTCAGTGAGCTCAATCGGTAGAGCACGAGACTTGTAATTTCGAGGTTGCGGGTTCGATTCCTTGGGCTGAGGAACTAAGAATCACAGTCTTTCGAATGAGATTTAAACCGAAGTCCTATGTATTGGTGCTATACACCTGACATGTTAGAGAATCAGGGGTTTCTCTGGAATTGGGACGCTTTCTGTATCTTTCACTATCCTCCAAAACTTAAAACAACTAACCTCTTCTAGGTGCGTTGGTCATCTGGGAAACCGATACCAGCGATAAAAAAACCAATATACGACACTCTGTCCACAAGTTATTTCCAGTAATTTCGACGACATTTGTATATATAAGAGCCTGAGTAAGTTTCATTTATATGCAGTTGAAACACATCAGTAGCAAGATGATAAACATCTTTGACTTTCGCCTTTTTTACCTTAAAGTTATTTACCATGCTGACTTCTCAAAACTTGCTGAGATGTTGACTTTTAAGTATCAGGAGGGCTTAAAGTTCACCTGGATCAGATCGGAAAAATTATCTTTGAATTATATGAAGTTGTCATATGCTGCACATCTTCCTCTAAGAGACTTCATTTTACATACAATTAGTCGATTGTACCTAACTGTAGAGTTATTAGCAAGGTGATAATTGAAATACACGATAGTCGTCTACACCACAGGTGATCGTAGCGTAGCAGGGACCCAAACAGCAGTGTCTAGTCTAAGACGCATGATGGAGGGAGACTCACCCTATTTTTTCAAAGACCTCGCATATTTTTGTAACGTGTGCGTGAAAAATCCCGCAAACAAATCAAAAAATCAATAAACTCAAAATATGCTAAATTTCCAGTCGGCATATTTGTTTACACGAGCATTGGAAACACGGACGGGAGGTAACTCTAAGTACTATTAATTAAAATGTTTTCGTTCCAAAAGGTTAAGGGAGGCGACTCGTATCACTTTAGATAAATATTTTCGTTCAAACAATTTTGACTGGTTCGATTTACATGTAAAAATGTGCAGATGACAAAATCATGTCATGTCAAAGAAATGAATCGCGTTTTTTTCCCGTAAAATCAACAAATAAATAGTCTGTAGCAGAAGCAAAGATTTGTTTTCAAAAACTGTCCTTTAATAATGCAAGGTCATTACGCAATAAAAACCTGTACAATGATATAAACAGGTATTTGGTATTGGCAAAAATCCAATCTTTTGAAAATTCCCCCGTACAGTGAATGTTAGTTAAAAATAGCCGAATGACTATATATCAATAAGAAGGTAAACAACACAGTTTATGCATCGATCCAATTTCAGTCTCAATTACATCATCTAGAATAACGCGTATTTATTATAACCTTTTGCATTTATAGCCTCCGTGTTTATAGTTTCCGTAAACGTTTACTTCAAGGCAAAAATGCAAACTATTTTGAAACAGCGACTGATAGTGTCCGAAACTTTTACCATTTTTCGCAAACCAAAATTAGTGTTACACATTTCGCGTACGTCTAGTTGCCAACGCACAACCGGCACTGTTGCAACACTGCTAAATTGAAGCTATACTTGAGAGCAGTATATGAGTGGATATTATACATGTAAAAATAAAAGAGATAGAATATACCAGAAAGATTAGTAAATATAATATGGGCCAAACGCTGCATACTAAACGCCGAAGTATGCCGATTAACACATTTATTACCACACCGTATTACCCCTTCCAGTGACGACAGATCACTGACTGGATGACAGACTTCAAGAATTTTTGACGGTCAACAGGCAGATAAGATATATGGCTGTGATAACGTTAACGAAATTAAAGAAATAACATTTTCGTATAAACGAACATGTTTTCCAGTAACTGAAGGTGTTATCAGGTAGTTTTGGACTCGATTTTCTAATTATTCACATATTTATGACGAGTTAAATATCACACCCAGAACGTGAAAATGTTTGTTTTCGCTTCAAAGATATCTTTTATTTGAAAGAATTCGAGTAATATCGTGTTATACACAAACACATTTATCCCTCAGGAGCATGTACACCAAATATAAGCTGCACTCGTCATTTCTGGAAGAAGGCTTCCAAACTAGTCCGGGTAGAGAAAAAATGCTGCCTTGATGGGCAGAAACGTTTTTTGAAGGCTGTATTGTATGACAGAAACGCTCAGAGATCGGCTAACAATTTAACAGTATACCAAATCGCTCTTTCACTGATTTCTCTAATTTTTACATTCTTTGATATGGAATAGAAGAGTCTAACTAGGGCTGTAACGGTATACCGGTATATTGCAATATGCTACTGAAAAAATACACATATCGTACCGTGAGGGTCTGTATCGGAAAAAAAATCCATACTCTTTTAAACATCGTTTAAATGCATTTGTCAATACAATTTGCACAATACAAATTCATCAGTTTCCGATTGTTCTGTTTAATGACCTTGCGGCATGTAGAGCTGTCAAATATATCGGTCTTTTTGATGCCACGTGCTTCACTAAGATCAGACAAACTCACATATGCAATGAAGCGTCGGCGATTATTTTCTGATCTCGTGACACCTGCGGCTTTATCTTTATGATGAAAGAGTTGAAGTAAAAACAATTTATTCGGCAAAGTTATTCATTTAGATAAAAAGAGATTAAGTGGTTACTGGGAAAAAAGTTCCGGAAACAATAAACGACAAAAAAGCAACGGACACGCTGAAACGCCGCGATTTCCTTAAAGCAGAACCACAGTGTCCTAGCGTGTTCTAGCGTACAGTAAGCCGAAACGGAAGTTGCTGATCTGTACGCTGATGACCAGTTAGTTAGTTATTGGAACGAATAGAAGCCACCACGACCTAGATTTTGTATTGAAAACTTATTTAAATCGTTTTATTTTGAAAGCGATATTTATGGAGTGAGTGTACCAGTTATTTATACTTTTACTGTGATAATCTTTTCTTCAAGTCAGTTGTAGTATAGTTGCAATCGGCCTTCGTTCTCAGTTTGATTACTGTCAAATTGACGAAACGGCCAAAAAACATTGACTTTGTACTCGCATATTTCATTGTGTATATAGTTTCTGGTCTATAATTGTGTCGGCGTGGAAGAAATAAAATAGTTGTCTGACTGGTAGACTTCCTTGAATCGAGATTGAATGACTTGATGCCGAGAAATTGACTGTTTTGATCCGTCACTGAAAGTGAAGCGACTGTACACTTAATTGCAACATTTTAATATAAGACTGTACGATTAGTTTCAAATATTTAGTGTTCAGATTTTTAATGAATAAAACCAAACCATATGTTGGATTTACTAACAATGAGTTTACAAGACAAATTATGCATTCATTGGCATAATGATTTGGCACATATGCCATAATTTGTGTGATAAATATCTATGAAGACCTGTGTTTTGTAAAAATATTTATAGATCTAATGTTCTGTCATGATTTCCACGTTTCAAAAATACGTTATAGCAGTTGTTTTCCACTTCAAGTAATTTTTCATGAGTATTAATATATGTATGTCCGGGTTTGTAATGCATCCTTACTATAGATGAGTGTTAGAAAACAACAACACAATCTCATACCGTCAGT
>JAUMHA010099292.1:0-18047 GCA_032359765.1 Saxidomus gigantea
AGTATGGTGTCTCGAGAGCGATTACTATAATTTAAGAGAACTTGTTCCCCAATCGAGCTAAAATATACTCAACAAAATATCAAAGGGTAAATTACATATGATATGAATGTCTTGACAGACAGAACCTTGAATAAGTAAACAATATATAGTGAGATAGTTGCAATGAAACAAATGCTTTTCTGGTAGGGCCAGGTACTGATCTTATAAGACAAGCCTTAATTATATATTTTTTAAAGTATTTGTTTTAGAACAATCAATGTGCATTGGTATTACTATAAAGCACCAATGCCTAGCCTTAGCCACAGCACACACGTAAAATAGTGATCCTGAAAATGGGCTCAGTAGAGCGACACATTCAGTTTTTGCTTTCTCATACTTTTATAAATGTATAATGTGGTGAATAATGAAGTAACAACCAAGAACATTGTTATTTTTTTTAATCAGATCATATTATTACGTAAACGAAAATTAACTTAAAAAAAACGATTCTTTATTTTTTTTTTGTTAAGTATAAATTAGTATATATTTTAGTAACCTCCCCATCCTTTCTGTTAAAATCCCTCCACCATCGCTGATCAAAATCTTACATCTTGAAGATGCGGGAAACAGAATAGTATCTGATTCCACAATTCTTGCACAATTCTTTAAACTGCAATGTTTTCTTTTGCAATGTGTATTCCATATTTATATATGAATCAATTGTTAAAAGATTTGTTACGGGTGAGTTACGCCTCAAACCTTCCTTGAGAAAGTCGAGGATGACTTTTGACTATGAATACCAATTAGTCACTCGAGTGTACCTTTCTTGAGGCGTCCTTCAGCCTGCCTTAAGGAAGCCTTTCCCGAGTATGAGTCGAGGTTGAGTTCGAGTGACGGAAAAATCAAATTTCAAAGATTGTTTTATTTTAAGCTCTGGTGGTCACGTTGTAATGTAAACTGGAATCGTTTGAAAAAAAATTAAGAAAGCTAAATGCCAGGATGCTCCTAACAAAATTTGATAAAATCCTATGAATTGGTTTATGAGAAGCAGTCATTTGAACGGACAGACGGACGCCGGACCTTCATACACCCTAAACACTCACTTTGAGTCAGTGGCTCTGACGAGCTAAAAAGATTATCTTCACTATTTTAGAATGTCCAGACGGAAATGGGACGATTGAGTTACGAGACAATTTTCGGTTGAAATTTTATACCGACAACAAGGTGAAGAGCACAGCCGAAACGGTCTGCAAAGAGGAGCTGAACGGACGTTTGGTCATACTGAACGAACAGTGGAAAATGAACACAGTGTCAACCATTTTGAATACCTGCTCAGGTAATGGATATTGTCTTACATTTTACTAGATTGCCTACTAGGAAATAATTAAAACTAAAGCACACCCATACTACAGATAAAGTTAAGTTAAAGTTAAGGTGTGACGGAATCAAATTGAAACTATTAGTAATCAAATGAAGAAGGTATTGATTAAATTGTCTGTGTCAGCTGAAGTGATTTGTGAGCTGACTGTGTCATGTATCCATTCATAACAATTTGTAGAAACTTTCAGATAGCTGTAGCATATGGTGAAAATCTACGAAATAAGTACTACGACTGCCAGTATATACATTTGAAGTGACTTGAATATTGTTTTCAGACAAATGAGAGTAACTATTCCTCTCCGTGCAATGATTTTTACATGTTTACATTGCTTTGTTATACTCCGAAAGAGGCGTTTATAAATTGGTCATGTCCGGACGTATCTCCATTGTCCCGGCATTTATGCTTCCATCTATTGATAAACTATTGCTTACAGGCCAATAAGTGTGGTCCTTTGTTTTTTCCTTACTATAAAAGAATACCGTGAAAACATCTTATGTGTGCAAATCCCCAGATGTGTCCACAAATGAACATCATAAATGAGACGATTGTCAAAAAAGGACGGATAGATTATTAATATTTTTCCAGGATTTATTGGCCAACGGTTCTATTGGGTCGATGGAGCACTAGAGGAAAACCAATCTGATTGGAACTTTGCTGATGGAAGTCGCGTCCCAATGATGCAGACGACATTTTGGCAGCGTGATCAGCCAAACACTGATTACCATAGATGTTTATCTCTGAAATCCAAAGATAGTTCTCTTGTTTACAGGTTTAATGATAGGGGTTGTAGAAAATCTTATCCATTTGTATGTGAATACTGATACCTCAGAGTCAAAGATGTTTTACTTCGTTAAACTTTAAAAACTGTTTAAAAAGTTTATTTTGGTACAAAACTGTGTTTTAACGTATTCTGTTATATATCTATGCACGTTTAACATTATCAATGTGAAAACTTCGTTAAATTTGCTATCGTTTCCATTTTAGCTGTCTTTCTATGTGCGTAAATGTATACATGTATACATACAGATGTGATTTTTAAAGACGATCGCTACAGTTTCAAGCAATGAGAACTTTATGAAGTATACCCTCGAAAGCAGTGAAAATGACCCCCTATCTCATGTTAATCAATTATAGATTTCTAAATTTGGCAACTCACCATTGTTTTATATTTAAAATGTTAAGCAATTGGTCCTATTTCACGAAACTACATGAATTGAGATTTCAAAATGTATTCACACTGAAAGAAACTAGTTTCTGCAAAATAAAAACGTAAAATTTGTAGTCATTTGTCAAAGTTTTTTTTTCTTAATGTTCAAGAATTTCTTTTTTGCAGAAGAATTGTTCAAACATCACTTTCTTGAAAACAAATTTAAAAATGATAGGTCACCAGCCTTGTTCTTTAGAAAAATGAGCTATTGTCTCGGGCAGGAGGGTGGTGTTGGAGGGGAGGCATTATGTATATTGACACTGACGTAATACAGATAGCTAAATGAAACTTTAACTGGACAAACTGTGCGCAGTAAAACACATACAAGTAATATTTAACAAAAATGTATCCTTCTGAAAGCATTCAACACAGTTTAAAAGTCAACCTTTGCTAAACACTGACCTTTTGGGTGCTTTTAAAGGGAGTAATAAATTTTCTTGATATACTTATATTTTTTTGCTATAATAATATGTATTAATTTAATATGTTATAGTGATATAACTGCAGTCAATACACGAATTCACAGGAAAAGCTTAACGTTAGTACAGTAATGTCATTTGAAAAACCCTTCAATCGGTACAGTCATTTCTAGGAAAATCTGCACATAACAAGTGATTTTTATGCACAATACCTCTGTATCTATGGATTTGTATGTCTTTATGTATGAGTATTTGGTTTTTCATCCGCTGCATAAAATCTATCATGTGACAAAGGACATTTCCAGTATAATTACAAGTTTCAAACATGTGTCAAAACCACTCACTGTTTCTAACAAAATAAGCATGGAAAGTTCCAAAATAAAACAAGTACAGAGTTCTTCAGAAACTGATTTTAATTTTAATTTGCGTAACAAATAATAATGTTCGTTATAACCGAAGTTACGTTATATCCGGAGTCAATATATACGGAGTCTACTGTAATTACTTCCACACAATCTGTGTGATAACAAATCACGTTTATATTTACATTAATATTCAGTTACAATCATAAATCTAGCATTCCTACCTTACTAGAGTCCTTTCTTCCATAGCAGTATTATTTATCAACTGTAGGCAGTGCACAGCAACGTCATATGAAATGATAAATCGGTCTAACACCACTGTTTTACGATAAAATTCATGGAATATAAGTAAATATACTGTACCAAAATAGTGTAAAGAAATGTAACAAATGTTATGCTATTAACTGATTAAGTGTAGCACTATTTACAAACTGGCTGAAGTGCTCAACAACGGCATATTGAGAGTACTTTCGTCAGCGGCGAACAGCAATATAACATGTCTTCTCTGTAGGGAATGTATGTAAATCTTTTATAAATAAATATATTTTAGGGTGAATATAGATGTAATCATTCGTAAATAAGATGTTTTTCAGTGAAATAACATAAAAATTGAAGATCAAACTAAAGATTGAAGATCAAACTACAAACTAGTATCGAGCTCAGTAGGTTCCGTAAATATCCGTACTTTTCCGTGATAATGATTATCTCCCTTATTCAGGCAGTGAAACAATACTGTGTAATTGATTCCGTAAGCTATGAACTATTGTGCAGTCGTTTAAAGCTATCTGTACTGATTTTGTAATAAGTCGTATCATGCACAAACAGGAGCTTGCCGTCTAGCTTGCATTACTTTCACACAGCGCAGTTTTACAATCGTTATCAGCAAATCTTAAATTATATTTTTTTTAATTCATAATTTTATATTAATTCATTTATTCTCGATTGCTAAACAAGTTCTTACAACTTAGAGTAGTCGCCCTTGAGACTGATTCCAGATGGAATCAATCTCGAAGAGAGAGGCAATATGGAATTATATGTGTCTTGCCTAAGGACACTACCGACATGGCTATGGTAGGGATCGAATCTGACAGTTACATTGTCTACGGTGTTTGGAATGTAACATGATAAAAACTGTTACCCACTCTATTTTCCTGCACAGAAACAATTATTTTGTTTCAAATTGCTTTGGCATCAACAATTCATTCGAAATGATTCTCGACGATACTTTGTCTTACCACATATCGTGGAAATAGGACATTAAAATTATCCACCACATATAATATAGTCTGTAAATATACAATTTTGAAAGGAAAGTATGTTATGCATGATGCTTTACGAAAAATGCTTACAATCATAACATACTGACAATGTAAAAAGTCGTTAGTTTTGACGAAAAATATGGGCCTATGAATCTTCATTTGTGAGAATAGGCAATACTGACTTAGCTATCTGTATCGAAAATGATGCAAATTTGTATTTCTTAAACAAAGGAAACTGAAATTCTCGAATATCAATTATATTGAATTTATTCTTTTCAAACGGTACAAAACATATTTCAAGAGTATTTTGTCGGATTTCCCATTTTCCTATGTCTCAAAAGAAGTTTAGAATTAACAAAGAATTGGCAACATTGTCAATAGTTTTTAACAAAAAAACTCGTTTTATTCAAATCTTAAGATCGAATAACAGCCTTTGTAACCAAACAAATAAAACATTACATGTCCATTTAAGTAGGTTGAGCAATACAATAAGTGTTGCGACCAGTTATGTTTACTAAATATTTAAACCTTTAAAACCTTTACGTATTTCAATTGATTATACAGAAGAAGTGTTTGTTTAATGTCACAACCAGTGATTTTCAATCTTAAAAGCATTGGAATTCTATAATATGCTTAGTTCTTATTAAAAATGTTCCCTCTCAGATAAATGCTTTTCATTAAAGTAATACATCATTTATATACCTATTTGAAAATTAGATACAGATGTCAATTCTTGTGAACATTGTCTGTTTAATACTCTTATTTAAAGAAGTATGTTCTTTACTATGAAATATTTAGTGGATGGAAATGGAAATGTCCAATTTATAACATTTTGTTCAATATCCAAAACGTTGTAAGCATTGCTGAGTGTGTGACATTATGTTCAAATGTAACAACTTGCAATGCTGTATCATACGCAACATCAACTAAAGAATGCATTGGTTGCGATGACAACTTTAACAGCAGTAACGGCTTGGGTGTATTTGAAAATTCACAATTTCATAAACGCAGTGGTGAATACATTAACTAATACTTAACAGAAATTGAAAAAGTAAGAAAATGTCTTTTTATGTTTGAATACACGTTATGAAATTCAGACATGAATCACAACTCTCTTTATTGTTTTATTCATAAATATATGCAAGCATTAGTCTGTGATAACGTTTTTTAAAAAATAAGTTGACTTCAATTCCTGTTTCATTGCATACTTTACAGTCTGGACTGTTTCGCCAGGAAAATTACAATTCAGTAAACATCAGTGAATTTCCACTTCTAAGGATATAATAACTTTGTTTACATTTTCCAGAAAAAAACCCAGAACAATCATGTCAGGGAAAATCTCTCCATCAGTACAGTCATTCATAGGGAAACGTTTCCGTCAATACATTAATTCACAGAAAAAGCTTAACGTTAGTACAGTAATGCCATTTGAAAACCTTTCAATCGGTACAGTCATTTCTAGCAAAATCTTTCAATAATAAGACACCCCTACGGAAACCAACAAATCAATTCAGTCCTTCCGAGGGAAAGATACTATTGTCCATAATAACGTCCAATCAGTCAATCATTCAATTGTTAAATCATTTAATCAATCAAAAAGTCATTAATAGAAATATGTACATATGTACAATCACCCGTCGGTAACGCTTTTCCAGTTATATAGCCATACTTAAAGGTCCATTACTAACGCCAAATCGAATTTTCTTTTAAATCTGGAATTGTAACGGGCGTCTTCTCAGAAGGAAATATATGACATACTGCATCAAATGTGACTAAATTATGTTGAAAATTTGAGAAATAATAAATTATGTTTTGCCTTTTCAAAAACGAAAGTAGTTTTTTCCAGATTTCAAATATCTTTGTAATTTTCCAGAAATCTCACAGAGAGAGGCTGTAAATAGGTTGTACAAAAATAAGCAAGCCTATTTTGAATTATAATTGAAGAATTTTTACTTCAAATGATGTGCAAAGTTTATCTCTGACTGTTTACAACATTAGATAAATCGAAAGTAGGACAAAAAGACCACCCAGGTCAATCTAAGGAAATACACAAACATTCAGAAGTTTCTTATGCAGTAGTATTTCAAACAGGGAAATACTCCACGGACATTGTTAAGTTTTAGAAGCCAGTTTCAAACTGTACTTCCCTGTTACAATTCCTGAAATTTTGATTTGGTGTTAGTAATGGACAAAGTATTGTCATACCTTTTTATTCAATGATTGAAACTTCTATCAAATAAAGTGTAGAGACTATATTTTTATTTTTTTATAATCAGTTAACACTTATAGTTTTCAGCATTCAATTATTTTTTCATATTTAAAATTCGTAATTGTTTAATGGTTCATTATTAGTAGCGTATGATTTGTCATTGTTTTTGCATCTTTGGGATGTTAAATCAATGTTTCCAATTCAAAATAAAACAGCATCCACAAGTTCATAAAGATATTGAACATGACAAGATGTGCATCTGCTAATGATTGAGGGAGTGAGTGTAGAACAGAAAGGGGATGCAACATATACAGCAACGTGTTTGCGCGACTCCATTAGAACAGATACTATTCCTTACGTTTTCTTGATTTATGATTCTCTACAGCAACCAAATGTCCACAATAACTACACAAAACCATTTGCTAACCTGAGTATTATTGCTCTTTAAATCATAATCAAAAGTCAGTTATAGGAACTTTGGAAATTAGTTTGCAAAACTGTACAAATAGTTCAAATTTCATCTCTCTTTCATCTCGTTATTTGAACACACTTGGTAGCTATATAGTGGTCCACTTGACAATATTACATACTTACAATCTAAGCTTTAGACCGATACAAGTCCATGTAAAACAAGTCCACTAGACAATACTACATACTAAATATCTAAGGTCAAGGCCTTGTGGTTTTGGTGAAGATTTTTATTTATTATTTTTTCCTATACAAGTGTATATTAAAACCAATGTCTCCATGGGTGTGGCCAATTTTGACCCCAGGGGGATAATTTTAACACCTTTGGTAGAGATCTACTAGACAATGTTACACACTACATATCTACAGCGAGTCAGCTCGTTGCCTTGTGATTTTGGAGAAAAATATTTTTCAAGTTTTTACCTGTATATGGAAAAATATGGTTTTGACCCCCGGGACATTATTTGAGCAAACTAGATAGAAGACCAAAACAAAATGCTACAAACCAAATATCTAAGCTCTGGGCCTTGAGGTTTGGAGAAAAAGATTTTAAAAAAATTATAAGCTCTGGTAGTCACGTTGTTATGCCAACCGAGTTGTTATGTCAAATGTCAATTGAACAAATTTAAGAACGCTACGAGAAGAAGTCATTTGAAGCAATTGTGGATGACGGACGGACGGCGGACATTCATCCACCCTAAACGCTCACCCTGAGTAAGTGGCTCTGGCGAGCTAAAAAGATTATCTTCACTATTTTAGAATGTCCAGACGGTAATGGGACGATTGAGTTACGAGACAATTTTCTGTTGAAATTTTATACCGATAACAAGGTGAAGAGCACAACCGAAACGGTATGCAAAGAGGAGCTGAACGGACGTCTGGTGATACTGAATGAACGGTGGAAAATGAACACAGTGTCAACCATTTTGAATACCTTTTATTGATTCACATGACAGAATATATGATTTCAAACTAGATTGCACAGAAAATAATTAAAACTAAAGCACACCCATACTACAGATTAAGTTATTCATTGGTGTGACGGAATCAAAATGAAACTATTAGTCATCAATTGAAGAGGCATATATAAATTGGTCATGTCCAGACTTATCTCCATTGTCCCGGCATTTGTGCTTTCATCTACATGTGTATTTATATTATAATATTGTTAACAGGCCAATAATTGTTGTCCTTTGTTTATTTCCACTATAAAAGACTAGCGAAATAATTTTATGTGTGCAATTCCCCAGATGTGTCCACAAATGAACAACATAAATGAAACGATTGTCAAAAAAGGACGGATAGACTGTTCATATTTAGGATTTTTCAGGATTTATTGGAGAACTGTTCTATTGGGTCGATGGAACACCAGAGGAAAACCAATCAGATTGGAAATTTGCTGAGGGAAGTCACGTCCCAATGATGCATACAACATTTTGGCAGCTTGGTAAACCATATCGTAATGGTGTCAGTAATCGTGTAATACTGAAATCCTCGCATGAATATTTGGTTTTCAGGTTTGACGATAGGCCTTGTGGGAAGCAATATATGTGAATATTGATACTTCATGGTGAAAGATGTTTTCGTGTGAAGAGTGTGAAAAGTGTCAACAGGCCCGTAGCTACATTGAGGCACAGGGTGCCTTCCTGTTTTTCTGCCAAGATATATTTTGAGACACCATCTTTTCAGCATAGCCGAGCTGAGGCACTATTATTTCCTTGTGGTTTTGGAGAAGAAGATTGTCCTATAATGTCTATGTAAATCAAGTGAATCCCTAGACGGGGACAATATTGACCCCAGGGGCATGATTTGAACAAACTTGGTAGAAGTCCACTTGACAATGCTTTATATTCAATATCTTAGCTCTAGGCCTTGTGGTTTTGGAGAAGAATACTTTTGAAGTTTTCCTAAAGAAACCTATGTAAAATCAAGTGACCGCGGGCAAGGTTAATTCCTACCCAGGGTTCATGCTTTGAACAATTTTGGTAGAGGTCCACTAGGCAATCATACATTCCAAATATCTAAGCTTTTGGCTATATGGTTTAAGAGAAGAAGATTTTTAATGTTTTACCTAGTTGTTGCCCAAGCAACCAGAGTTGTGCATGGAATGGAACAGTTTGAAGTAAAAGTTGATGGAGAGACAGACGATCATCTATCCTAAAAGGTCACCAAAGGTCACCATAGCAGAAAGTGCCAGGTGAGGTAAAAGGTGTAGGAATGCAAGTAAAAGATTGTAATAATGCTTTAAAATGCTTAACAATAAGAGCGTTTCATATCTTTTGCCTTCAACTAAGTGGGGTAAAAATATCAAACAATAGATTTTATACAGCAGGGAAAATCTAGATGAAAGAGCCAAGCTGACCCTTATCACTCACCTGGCTACCATTATCTATAACACAAAGTCAATAGCAGAAGGGTTCTTTTTGATAGGCGAGTCCTGATTTGAACAACATTCATAGAGCACAACCACATTCCAAATATCTAAGGTTCTAGACAAGAATAGTTTTGAAGTTCTGCCAACATAAGAGCGACCCCCCCCCGCCTGCCAGCTAAATTTTGACCTAGGGAACGTGATTTTAACAACCTTAATAGAGGTCCACTATGCAGTGCTTCATGCTAAATATCCAAGCTTTTGGTTTCAGAGAAGAAAACTGTAAAGTTTTCCCTAAATAAGCATGTGTAAATTCAAGTGACCCCCAGGGCAGGGTCAATGTTAACCTGTGGGTCATCATTGAAACAATTTTGGTAGAGGTCCACTTGCAATACTTTATGCTAAATGTCTAAGCTCTATGCCCTGTGGTTTCAGAGAAGAAGATTTTTAGTCTTTCCTATAAAAGCCTAATATAAAATAAAGTGATCCCTGGGTGGGATCAATTTTGACCCAGGCACCATGATTTAAACAATCCTGGTAGGAGTCCAGGTAGCAATGCTACATGCAACATATCTAAGCTCTAGGTCTTGAGTGTTTTAGAAGGTATGCTTCATGTCAAAAGAGAAAAAGGAGACTGCTCAATACTTTACAAATGTTGGTAATTTGCATAATTGTCTCCCTTAGCTACATGGGGAAAATGCTTTTTTAGTCAAATTGGTTTTCTATGTTACATTATCAATTTAAGTATTAACATGATCTCTGTGGGTCATAATTTGAACAATCTTGGTAGAGGTCCACTAGGCAATGCTACATGCAAAATATCTAAGCTCTAGGCCTTGTAGTTTCAGAGAAAATTTTAAAAGCTTTTCCTCTATTAGCCTTTGTAAAATTAAGTGACACTGCCAGACAGGGGTTCGTAGAGGTCCACTAGGCAATGCCACATGCCAAATATCTAAGCTCTGTTCTTGAGAAAAAGATTTTTGAAGTTTTTCCTTTCCATTGCCATGGATACCAGAGTTCTCCATAGAATGGGAAAAAATGTTTGAACAACTACAATGCAAGGAACATCTCTGCCAAGTTTCATCAACAGAAGCCTAGTGGTTTCAGAAGAGATGTAGTTTGAAGGAAAAGGTGAACATTTGTCAGATGGTGAGCGATCCCAATATCTCACTCTGGCACTGTGTGCTAAAAATCACTGCTACTGTAGATACAGAAACACTGTCCACAAAAATCAGTTAGGTTTGTCCAGAAACTAGCTTTGATGATCTGTACAAGCAGTTTAAATGCAAAGAAAAAATACAGCATTGTCAAACAAAAGTGCAAAAAGTTGGCTTTCAATTCTGATCTTGAACTACTGGTGCATTGTGTGTCGATACTTAGAAAAATGACTACAGGAGGCTGTGCATCTCTCTGCTTAATTACATATTGGATTCATTTTGAAAATATTTAGCAAATGAATTATAAAAATAATTTTGTACAGCTGTATATGGAAGGATCCCTTTCATCTGGTGGCTGCACTCCCTATAAGTACTTTGGTAGATATTCACACAATAAACATTCATGTAAGTACAATTACAGTGTATTTCAATGCTGTTCTTTTTTTATTTCTAGATACCACAACAAAAAGTTTTGCATGGCTAAACTAGATTTCAAGTAGTTATTGTACTTTCCCTTAATCAGTGTGTGAAGTATCAGCTCAATCAGACAAACAGTCAGATAGACAGACAGCAAAAGCAGCCACTTTATGCTAAAACCTCACTTCTGGAGTATAAAAGCATGATAAAATGCAATACAATATGAAGTTTAATTTATTTCAAAACTGTGTCATAAGATTTCAAATGCACCATAATGTAGGTTATAATAATGCTCTGTTCTCTGTGGTTATCGCACACTAAAGTGTCTTAAGACAAGTCCATAGGCTCTTGTTTTCCATACTTCATTGTTAGGATCATCTGAAGCAACCTGCAAAATTAGAAGCAAAAAGGTCAAGGCTATTTTTGTTCTGTTTGACCCCAGATTTTAACCAAGTCTGATCACACCTAGATGATCAATGACCCATTACACTTTGTATAGGCTTTTTTCAATTAACTAACCATTGTTCGGTGGTAAATATACTTGAAGGAGATAAGGAGATAGCTGACTTCACAGTTGTCAATGAAAAACTCAATTTTGTGCAAGGTAAAACAGACGCCTATGACATATGACCACTGTATTGAACAGATCAAGAACAATGGGGAAATCTCCTGTATAATTAAAATTGCAGTGACCCTGTCCTGTACAGGTACCTTGCTATATTTCACTCTATTAAAAAATTATCATTTCTAGCTGTTTCTTTTGCATTTTAATCAACACAGTCAGCCCTACTTATGTACAACAATATATCTCAACTGTGTTTTTGTAGGATAGCAATTTGGTGCACTACTTAGTAATGCGTATCTTTGCCCTTCATTGATTTGGGGGGACATCTTTCATTGTTATTCCCTGACAAGGTAGCTAGCTTTAGTAATCCAGCTGTAGCCCACACTGAACCAACTGGTCTTCCATACAGCAACAGCTTGTAATAGTTGCAATATTGCAGGGTCAGTTATGTAGTGATGCAAAGTATTTATTTTTGATGATGGAGAAATGCTCACATTGTTAAATCCTACTGTTCTCATTCATAACTTTATCTCTATCTGACTATGTTTTGGGGAGAAGAAAAGCACTACAATTAAATTCAAATTTTTAACTTTAAGTCTACCTGTAGAAAATAAAAATATCAGTGCTGATCACAACTATGACTCTTTTGAGAATTCTTTTAATTATTTGCTTATATAAAGCTGATCGAATAGACTGTAAGGTGGTTACCTGTTTGGTGGTAGTCCTTCACACACCTGTCTTATATCAAACTTCCCTGAAAACATACAGGTAGATGTGAGAGAAAGGATAAATCCATAGAAACTAAAGCATAATACAGTACATGTATATTTTTGAATTACAAAATGGCAGCACCTTTACCAAATGTTGCGATCATTTAGTTCATAAGTTAAAAGGCTGATATTTTTGTGCAAGGTGAATTTCCTCATGAAAGCTGTATTATGCATATGACCAGTACTTAGCTATATCTTTCAGCTAACTGTAGCTGGTTTTATTTTGAACAACAACATGCTAATAAGAAAGTTTTAGAAAGGATGCCTATCTTAGGGTTCAACTGTTTAAAACTGTCTCAAGCTACACATCAATGTCGTAAAGTTGAAGCAACCAAACAATAAGCCTCTTCATTTAGATTAAACTGGCCATACATCTTGGATTATAAATATATAGCCAGACGAAACCAGTAGTGAAACTCCTCATTTTTCTTACAGTTAGACCTATAACATTTTCAAAATTGCCCTTGAGACTAATGCAGATCATGATCAATTTGAACATATATGCTGTTTGACCATGTTCTGCACTGTTTGCTTATTATAACCAGAAAGAATTTTTGTCACTGTGCACTCCTTTGAACAATTATTGGAACTGTCTGAATTGTAAAATGGGCAAATCTATTTTAATAAAATGGTTGATAATATCAGAGACATATAGATAACATATTTATGTCTCTGATACTATTTAAACTAATAAAACATAGCTTACCTGGAAGACAGTTAGTTGTCAAGGCAACTTGAATAATTTGAGCCAGTCTGTCAGTAGATGTGTTCACAGTAGGTAGCAATTGTTCTGAACACTGTCCTCCTTTATAGAACACTATTAATGTCTTAGAGACTATAAATAGATCTGTGAAGGTCAACAGGTGCTCTTGAAGTTCCATACTTCTGTAAGCTTGCAAACTTTGCAAAACTGCTAGATGTAATCTTGAAAATAAACCCTGCAGTCTATCTGATGAAAACATGGTCATATTTTTCAAATCACTTGACTTTTCTTTCTGAGTCTGCATTGCAGAGGAAGCATTTTGATCAGTTCCACTAGTAGCTGTCACAAGAGGTCCCAGAATGCACCAGCGCACCAGTCCACCAATTGGACAGGTGAATGTTGACTGGATACGAACAAGTCTAACAGAGTCTGAACACAAACAAGAATCAGCAGAGATCCAGTCTACAATGCACTCCAATAACACATTTGGAGGTGACTTACTGACATCTGTGATGGAATAGATAAATCAAGTATGAATTTTCGCTGTAACATTTAAGCAGTTATAAAATTCATGGTAAAGAAAACTACAGCAACATTGTATGACTGGAAGTGATTAATACCCCCAGTTATGCTCTGGTCACTATAGCACTCAAGTACATGTACTGTAGTACTACATATAATTGTGGCAATCTATACTTATGATAAGTACTGTAGTACTCTATACTATCCACTGGTTCATGAGAATTATTTCTAATTTTAGTAAAAGGGGTCAATGCAAGGATGTTACAGAGCAAAGTTGGTAAAAATCTGATATGTAGACTTTATGAAAGGCGGGTCGAGACAGGATAAAATGCACGATTCATATATAGCCCCCACTTCACTACATAATGTTGGGCTATAAAGACATGTACCTACAGTGTCTCAACAAAATTAGAAATGTAATTAGCACATGTAAGTGAAAATAACAAACTGGCCTTGTACCTTCTTTATAAATCCATTTCAAATTTTACCTTAAATGAGCTTGATAACTACATGTATAATATTTCATTACAAATACATACCTGTATATGGATAAATGGTGGTGAGCGCTGTCATGAAGTTACAGGTAAACAATGATGACACTTTGGGTAGATTCTTGAAAGCTTTGCTAACATTTGGGTAAAGCATACAGTAGTCATCCACTAATTTCTGGGCTAGATCACACACACACTGACTCTGACTGCCTTGCTCCTGCAATATAAATGTAAACATTTATTTGCTATAATATGTATATGCGCTACGTCAATCACATTCTTAGATCTTATTTGTCGCTGCGGCTGACCTACATTTGGCAACCAATCAAATCTATTTGGCAAATACTGACTGGAAATTGCAGTCAGGTAATATTTATCCCATATTTAGACATTCAAATATTACTTTTATGCATGATGGGAGACATGCTGAGGTCTCAGCATGCCACAAGTTATTCTTACTCTCTGACCTGACCCTTATGAAACCACTGAACTGAACTGAACAGCCATATATGTGCATTACGAGTGCTGATTTAGGAAAAATCAACATCCGAGGTCTTTGGGACAGGTATGGACCAAGATGAGCATACACATCCCTGCAATTAATTTTACAATGTAAATCTATACTTGTGGTTCATATCTTAGACAGAGTAAATAACATAATAGTACTTGATACTATAGAGATGTTTAAAAATTAATGAAAGAAAAAATATTTGTAATATGCGCATTTCCCCTTCTTTGGAAAACTTTCCTTAGAGATTTTTTGAATTTGAGCTCAAGGTTGCTGAAAAATAACTCGGACACAAAGGAATATAGTAATGTATGAAGTTTCACTGAATGCAAGAAGTCAGTGGTGCCTGAGAAATAGCCTGGATATTTCTTGCGTTTCTAACTTACTCTAGAGTTTTGCTGAATACTGTTTATCGTTTTTTTTCGCGTACATCAAATTTCGCGATTTTGGTCCTGTTTTAATTTTAGCGAATCTAATTTTCGCGATTTTATAAAAGTTGATTTTGATTTTTCGCGTTTTTTCTTAAGGGCAAAATTTACCATGACTTTGTTTTATAAATACAGGGAAATCACTATGTATACAGTGCTATAAACCAGTATCCCGAACTGCTCCGGTTGTTTTATTTGTTTGCTGAAATAAACAATAAATAGTAACACATCATGTATGTTCATTGAATGAATGGTATGATAATGACTTTCTCACTTTCCCGAAGATAGTTTTACCAGGTTTCAACTGTTTTAATGCTCAATTATCTTTGGAGGTTAGTATTTTACACCTGTCCTTTTATTGCTTTCAGGTAAGTATGCTAAATAACTGACACCTTATCTAATATGATAATTATACAGTTCATGTTAAATAATGTGCTAATCGTGATATAACACGCATGCGGAACTTACAATTTCACAAAAGGTTGTACTAAATTTTCGCTGATTCTAAATTTCACAATTTTCTCTGCTCGAGAGTATAGCAAAAATTAGACATACGAGAAAAAAAGACGAAATACGATATCTTTATCTGTGGAAAAGGTTTCACTTTTGTAAGAACTTGAACTAAGGATAAACTTTGGCAAATCCAAATGAATTACTGCTTTGTACTAAAATCATCTGATAAATTAGTTTATACTAATTTATTTAAGCTTGATTGTAAGAAAGCCTGTAGCTTATAGGCACTCTGAAGTCTGCTTCCTGTAAAAACCAGTACTGGTGCCATATGAAAGGCAGACACCTTAACCTGTACACCACCGCTCATCTGACAAATTGGCTGAATGTGATCCACATTCTCTCCCATATATTCTGACTCATGTCATGAATGACAAATTTAAGTGTATAAGGGGAGATAATTTGTGATTAAACAAAAGCAAACATATACACCTTTTGAATTAGTCCTATATTATAAGATGCAACATCACTTTTTTTACATTTTGATGTTTTCCTGACATAACTACATGTAGTTAGAGACACTGAACAAACAAAATAGAAGGGCACACAAGCCAAATCCAGAAAGTCCCCCAATTGAGGCAGAAAGGTAAGGATTTAAAGGTGTGGTTTTAACAAACAAGAAACTAACACACAGAGTGACTGTCAGATATTTACCTGCATCCAGATAGCTGCACATCTCAGAACAGGCCCACAACTTACAGAGATTGCCATGGAAACTAATTTGGTCATTAAACTTATTTTGACTGGGTCAACATGTCCGCCAAAGATGGAGGAGAAAATATTGTAACAAGCATGCTCTGGTGCCTCTTGTAATGCTGAACATAACATCTCTAGCAGCTGAAGTTCATGAACTGCGTTAAGTTTCTGAAAAAGTGATAAAGAAAAGGTAGTAAAAATGATTATGTTACAAGGAAATCATTCTTTGGTAGTTGGTGTATCAGCAGTGTTTGATATTTATTAAAAATTCTGCATAAGTGGCATATCTGCATAACACGACTCTCAATGACTATTTCCTGAGTTCTGTTCATTATTTTTGTCAAAAGAAAGAACTGCGGAGGTTATGGTTGACTTCCACTGTAAGGATACAAATCATTGACATCATCGACGATACATTTATATGACATGTAGCACATGAAAAAAGCATCGAGAAACGTCTTTTACCCTATGATATGCTGGCCATAATAGTGTGCCGGGACTGTATACATGCACTTTTTATGCAGCAAGAACTACCTGACAATAATTTTTTTTTTCTACATTAGCCCTTGATATTACGCTACATGAATACTAATAAATATATGAACGTTTGTAATTACATAGGGGTACATAATCTTCTACCCAAAAGCATCAGTGAAGCTGAAATGAATGACTTATAAGTTATCCTTACTCTGCTGCTATGTCCTTTTCTTCTCGACATATCAACAATGTACTCCTGAGCAACTTCCATGGCAATGTTCTCATTTGACCCAGCCCTTCCCGGAACACCTCTGTGTGTGTCTGAGGCAAAGTTATGCACCAAATAGTTCAAAGCCTCCTTGGTGCAGTCCGGAAACTCCAGATACTGCAGCCTCATCAGTATATTGGTCATTGTTACACTGTAGAAAGAAAATAAGTAACCATAATATCCCTGGAGAAAAGTGGCAACATTCTTGAATTTAACCTATAAAGACTTACTCTTAACTCTAGCAAAACTATAGCAATGCATTTAAATGTGATGCTTGAAAGCAATATAAACAAAAATATAAATGTTGAAAAATATGAAATAAACACCATAATTGTAATTGTAGGATATGGATCCCAATCGCCCCCAAAGGCCCCTCTACAACCCTGATAACCCATAAATATACTGATCAATATATTCAAACAATTTGTGTTTACATTATGTAGTATACCCCTCTACATAATTATAGTATGGTTATTAGTATAGTAATGTGACCCAGAATGCCGGATTTACCGACGTCATGTGTTGGATAGTTTGAGAGTGGAGCAGGAGTATGATACGAGCACGACGATCTCGAGCCAGTATCGCTTCTGGATCACATTTCTGTTTTGAATTTCACTATTTTTTTCAAATTAATTATTTTGATTTTAATATATCAGTATTATGGGGTACCAGATTTGTAGAGGGACCTCAGGGTGGGGTGGGGGATTGGGGTCCGTATCCAAGGCTGGGTACCTATTATATATTTGAAATACAGTATACTCAATACACCAATTACTGGGATATATCAGTTACCGTGAATGATCATTGCGGGCCGCAGCAGCGGCCCGCTATATTTAATACATGGTGAGTAAAAGATGCATGGAGACTTAAGCACTAGATC
>JAUMHA010099403.1:0-18047 GCA_032359765.1 Saxidomus gigantea
TTGCTGTGCATTTAAATGTGTTAAACTAATGATAATGCCGCATTAATATTTGAAGTTGGTGCTTTAGAAATAAAAAATTCGGACTATAAAAATAATAGTTCCTTTGTTATTGTTGTTGTAGGTAGAGATTTCGGCAGTGGAAGGGAAGCAACTCCTGCATGCAGTTGTTTTTTTCTTAAATTGACTCTTCCAGTCAAAATAGGAAAAGTAATATTTGGAAAGTTATTGTTTCGTACTGGTAGCAGGAAGAGTTTGGTGTATTGGGATAAAAGCAAGCTATTATTTCCTCTACCCTTTTTACACACACCTATTTCAGCTGGCTTTTTACTTGAAAAAAAAATGTGCATAACTCCACTTTAACCTATTGCTATTTACCGTAATATGCCGACTAGTACAATTCCATACACTTAAAAACATACATGAATATACCGAGTATTAATATTGCACAGCAGTCACAATGGAAACTTTCCGCCGTTACGGTTTTACTTTTTAGGGGCCGGTGCTTTATACAGTTTTAATGTATAGAGTAAGTTTGTAAACTGTCCAAGATCAATCATCCCATCTTCACCTACAGCACTTTTTAGGAAGAAATCCATTTCTTTCTCTTCTAAGTTCCTTCCTGTTGCAGTTTTAAGTGACTTTAGGCCTTCTTTTGCTTCCTCACTGTCTAACTTTCCACTACCATCAGCATCAATTTCTTTAAATTTTGCTATAACATCTTGGGCACTGCAAAGAAGTGAAAATGGTTTATTGGGAAAACAATGGTAGTAAAATGTATTTAATGATTTGATTTGATGAGAATTTTATCAAGGTCCGTCCAAAAGAGCACTTATGTTAGCTTAATATCTGGATGAGACCCCGGCATGTCTCCCGCCATGCCTAAAATATGTATTTAATGTAGAATACTTGTAACTTATATACACTGAACAAAACTTCTAACGGCACCGTCTGTCCTTTATTATCAACCCTTCTAATAAGTGACATGCTATATAATTAAATAACAAAGGAAAGTTAGAAGTTTTGTTTAGTATAGTATATAGGAATACTGAATATCTTGCGTAATCACAGTATCAAATATTATTAATAAGGACTGGGATTGAGGAGGCTTACATTCAGTCAAGGATCTACCCTTACACACTATATTTTATTAAGTTTAAATAGTTCATTCGAAAAGTGTAAAAATTGACGAATACATGTTCCAGTACCCAGTGTTCCTTGATTTTATTGTTATATACTACTTCGGAAAAATTTACAAACAAATTAGATATTTTAAAAATTTCTTAGAATTTACGTCATTTTAATGTAGGTCATGGGTTTCCCCTAGAAATCGGGTAATTTTTTAAAAAGGCAACACAGACTAATGGAAATGGCTAAAACGTTACGAAGAACTGAAATTACTTTCCAAAATTAGTTTGTAATAAAGCTACTGTCATTGCATTTTGGACACTCCAGGAGTATAATTTCTACAAGATGGCCCTACATCGCTCACTTGAGCAAACAGTGAACACAGTGTAGGCTTGATAGTGATCACTCTGTTAACATTTCGCTGAACTAAAGCAAGGGATTTTGTAGAAAAGTATATATGAACACTAAATGTGTATTTAAACTAACACAAAACTATGTAAAGGTAACAGATATGTAATGAAAAATACCAAATTTGTATCTGATGTGTTGTAAGTTACATGTTGTTGTTTTTGTGTTGTTGTTACTGTTGTTGTAGGAGTTTACGCCCGTTCCAATCGTATTTTGGTCATTTTAAGGATAGCGTCATATTTGACACAAAGGGCAATACTTGTTTATACGTGGTTGAAGATCACTAGACAATGTTACATACAACATATCTTAGTACTCGGTCTTGTGGTTTCGGAGAAGAGCAGTTTTACCTAGAGTCTTTGCAATACAAGTGACCACCCGGAAGGGGCCAATTTTGACTTTTAAAAAAAAGTTTTAGCTTTGGCGGCCATATCGTTCGGAATCATTTAAAAATGCTTAGCTTGGTGCTAGGATCCTTTTTTCCAAGTCAAATGATATTCCACGGAGGTAGCTTTTGAGACAATTGAGGACGACTGAAGCAATTGAAGGACTGAAGTAATTGAGGACGACTGAAGCAATTGAAGGACTGAAGTAATTGAGGACGACTGAAGACGAGCATGCAGCGATCCTAATAGCTCACTATGAGCACCGCTTGGTGCTTATGTGAGCTAAAAACCAATCGATATGTTTGTGAAATAAACAACCTGGTCATGAATATGTTACATTTAAAAACAAATCCTTACCAATCTCCAATGCTCATATAAAACTGTTGAAACTCCCAAATACTCATTATACCATTTTTGTCTTTATCAAAGGTATTGAACATGATTTCCCCCTGATCGCTGTCCAGACCAAACTCTTTTTCAAACATTTCCAGTGCTTGGTCCTTCTTCAAATTTCTTACATTGTTCTTCATGTATTTTTCAAACACCGCCAATACCTCCTTCCTACAAAAAAAAAATAAATGTATGACACATATCTCGTGAATGTATTTGCAAAGAAAAATGTATATGTTATTTTTTTTTTTTTTGGAATTGCACACTTAGCATTGTACTAAGTTATTAAGGTATCACAACCGTTAAAGACAATTGAACAGGAATGTGAGATATATAGCCACAGGGGTCCAGAGAGACCTGTGTATTCACAGTAGGGGTCTTAGTCAATGATAGACTAGCTTCTGTTTACATAATCAGCTACTGCATAGCTATATTTACAGTAGGTAAGACTTGATAAATGATGGTGTACATGTTTATAAGGGTTTAAAATTTCTTATTTGAAAAAAATGATAAAATTGACGAAAAATATTTTAGTTTATTCATGCTTTTCATTAGCATCCATGCACATTTAACATATAATGGTGGTTAGTACATTGTCAATGAAATACGATAAAGTAATGCATTTTCTCTTTCAAAGTGTTGAGTTATGTAAAGTTTGCTATGTAAATAATAATTTTAAGTAAGTGAATGTCTGAGAAAATTGCATTTTTTTTTATATATTTCCAAAACAAAACATTTAATTTTGATAAATTATTATATTTTTGATAAAATATTGAAGTAAATGCTTTTTTGTTATAGAAAACATTTTCACAGATAGGTAATAACTAATTTCTTTAAAAAACAACAAAAGCGATAGGAAATAAGCAACAAACCAATTATCTCTACATGTAAATAAATTTAATGGACTTATTGTCCAGTCTAAAGACACCTAATCTGACTGTATCTTATCTGATAAGGGATTAGACCTCCTGTGGTTTGGGAGAGGGGGGTCACTTATGAAGGAGATTTTAATTGTCTTTAAGAAAGACTCAAATAAACCAAATCGGCTTACACCACTTTCTTTTTGGTTTGAATGTTGTTTTTTTTATCAAATATAGGATGTGTCTATAGACGACCTATTTCTTTAACAAAAGATCTACTGACGCTCCAAAGAAATCATCTTTTTGACCGATGAAAATAGAAAAAAATCATACAGGAAACAAAAGTTTAGAATTTCCTTCCGATACATGTATGTATTGTTGTAAACGTGTTATACACGTGCTCGCTACAGACTGTATGATGGGAAAATTAATGAAGCAAAAACAGGTCATTATGACTAGCTCGTTCGTACAACATGGGAAGAAAACCTATGAAATGCTGTATAAACTAAGGTAAGTCGTTCGTCAAAACTCCTACTGTCAGTACAATAAAAGCTCTGTGATAGACAATAAATAGAAAATAGCGGTTACAGATCATTACAGTTATCTGGAAAACCTTGAGATTATTCTAACAAAAAATGATGTTTATTTCAAACTATTCTTCAACACCAGGCAATGCTCTGTCTTATGTAATTTTATGTAACATGTATAGTAGATAAAGCGTCTTTAGTATCAAAAAAAGAAATTGGGATCGTTTTCCCGTAAGTACGTCTGCCCCTGCTGACTACAACATTTCTAGTTTAATTGTGTAGATTGTGCCAGCATTAAAAGCTCTCTATGTTATATGAATGTACATGTTGAAATAGTCTGATTGTATGGAGAGAGACCTACCAAAATGTTTCTTGAGATAGCTGCCTGATTAAGTTGGTTGCTATACGCCTTCCATAACAATGTTATTCTCTGGTTTTCATCTTTTTTATTATGTTTAGATAGGATGTGAACAGATATATTGTTGGAAAGGTATTTTCAATATTCAAACAAATTGGACAAAATAAATTATAGATCATGTTGTTCATAAAAACACAAATACACCATTTAATGAAATAAATTATCTAACATAATGTCAAGGTTTACAGAAGCTTTATTCACTGTCAGTTTCTCAGTTTCTCGGGAGAACTATGTTTCAATTTTATGACCATTTTTGTAATACTATATAGCTATGTGTTATAACCTTATATTACAGTTTATGGTGTAGCATAAAATTAACTTAAAGGCAGATATAAAAAAATCGGTAACATGATTCCGACGTATAAAATGTAAGACATTTTCAACCATAGAGTGGTTATACATAGGTGTATGTCTTGTTTGAAGCTGATGATGTGTGAGATCGTTTACTACAATAAGATAACTGTTTGAAATCGTGAACACCATCTTGCACCATCTTGCATACCAGATCGGGTTATTTTGACCAGTGTTGTAAAATCCTATCTAACATATCTTACACTCCCCGGTGTAAGATGACTCTCGTGCTCTTAATGACGTCAGAACGAACTACTTTTATGAATGAATGCGTAAATTCATACATTTTTACAAGAAAATAGCGCTTAAACGTAAGTCATTGATTTTATTTATTTCTGCTTTTATAGTAGAATACGGTATGCAAGAAAAAGAAACGATTACTGGCTGCATATGCGGGTAAGAATATCCGGCTGAGTGTGGTTACTGCCAAAAACAGTCACTCTCGAGCCAAATATTCACATCCGCACCAGCAACCAGTGAAACATGTTTATATTCTTTTGTTTGGGTTGTTTAGATATAAAATGGACTTGTCTAAAATATGTATGTTTACACACTTTCTGAACATGATCCTGTGACGTAAACGTCTTGTGTAAAAATAGATACCAGGGGAAATAATTTATCAGTCTTGTAGTTTTGATAAATTCTCTGTAGTCATTAAAATGAAAATATGTCGGCCACATACCGTTTAAATTGCACGTGTTCCATCAACTGCACAAATACAGTGCACATGTTTCCGGGGTTTTTTGCGAGTATTTTAGGACACCAGACTGCTGCTGTAACCAGGGTCTACTTCCAGACCATAAAATATAATTTATAATGTTTTGTGTTACGTAAGTAACAGTTGTAGCAGCGGTTATATACATTCATGTAAATTAACGATAATAATAATATAATCCCATTTCATGTTTTGCTATCACAGGAGGAAACATTCGCAAAGAGATACAGGATAAATGAATGTTCATGCGCCGTTAATGATGTATATTATCCAGTCCTAACCAGTCTTAATCGGGATATTTCTTTGTAATATACATGCCAAACATTTCTGGTCTTTGAAGCAGTGCTGTATTTCTAACACCTCTTATTAACATATATGAGATATGACTCGAACAGTAAGCGATAACACGAATGTGCTACACGATTTCATTTTTTACTTGTTCCAAGATGGAAGCTGTTAACATTACTATAGCATTAGCTCATCAGCGAACTGATGATGTTACCAATCATATAAAGATAATTGGAACATGTACAGGTGATTGTTATACCGTGCGTTCTGCACATTCCACCTTGGAACTTGGGATGTATTTCAAGATTTTTTCATTATAAGATGTTTCTGAAAGTGTTTTCTATCCATTACTATAAAATGCTACAACATGATGCAGAAATATTAATGTCTATCTACTGTGCATAAACAGGAAATAATTTATTAAATAATGTTGTCTTGGTAAAATATATCATCAAACATATCTGTTCTTTTACTACCAATGCTTTTCGAACCAAACATGTATTTCTCAATACATGTTCTACATTCCCTATTTACGAGTATTTAGAAACAAAAGATTACATATCAAAATGTAAATTCATATTTCTATTTCACGTAAAACTGTTTAACAGTCCAAATGTCAGTGAATGCATTGATTATTCATATATGTAGTTATACCAAGACTTTTTGAAAATAGCAAAGCGATTCAACTTTCATGTCCCAGTCTATGTGTTTAAGAAGTCATAACTGTACATTCAGTGTCGTCGTTTTATTAAATCATTTGTAACTGTACATTGAGCCCTTTGTCATTTCAGTGTTTATATTTAACCATAATCATTTTTACATCGATATCAGTATCAGCTGGTGGATTCTTTTAGACAATCCTATCTTATCGCAGAACTGTTATTTATCATTGAACAAATCATATTTAACAGCGTACAATAAGCCATATACAGATGAAACTTTCACTCAAGAGACATGTAGACAGCACAAAAAAGTTAAATTCTCCTTCATCTCATTACTGTTTCAATCTTCAAAAAACCTACAGAATTAATCTTTTGTAACGCAGATGAAAAAACCCAACATGATAACGGCTACAAAAGCGATGAAAAAATAAATAAGTTTGTAATGAAGAAAAGATGAAAGAAAAACACAATAAACAAACTTACGGAATTTTTCTATTTCTACCAGCCATGTTTCCTGGTTAACCTGTCGTCGATCACGAATCAATCAGAAGTAGGAATATTTATCTCTGTAACACATGGGCGTACGCACTCTCTCAGAATAATGTAAATGCTGGAACGTTTCCGGTGTTTATTTCGTGTTTATTTCATTACTCTATCCGCTGGAAAACTAATAATTGTGCAGTTTGTAAGTAATGTGAAAATTATGAAGTCAATGGGCACTACATAAAACAGCAAAGCAATTCAAATATAATGATTATGTGATATAATTGTGAAAATAAAAAATCTCAAAAGTCCACGTTTCTTCCTATTTATTCGATGATACATGATGCTTCCAGGTGAAACATGTTGCCAATATTTTTATCTGATCGGAGTAAAGGTGCATACCGTACAGGTATCCGTTTGATAATCAAAAAGAAATTCATGGCCACTTTTACGCCAACCACTTCTCTATTTCACGTGGTAGAATAAGTAGAATGGGAAGGGCAGTTCTTTTTGCTTCTTCTTCATGTGCTGATTGACAGAACATGCAAAACGTTTGGTGTAACTATTCTCAGAAAAGCAACTGTTCCCTTTATCAAAGCATCACTGTTCTATAAGATACAAGTAAAAGTATTGTAATTTTTTCATTTTCATAAGTGTAATAAATATATGTATACATTTTTCAAGATTTTCTGATGTATAAAAAGTTTAGATGCAGTTATCTGGTAATATGCACTTGAATGAAGTTTTTTGATTTAAAACACTAAATTTCGGTACCCATAATACAAGGAAAAGCCTCAAAAGGCAACATTAGTAATAAAGTATCGTATTAACATCAATAGAGTTTAAGTCTACATGTATATTACTTGACCCCAAGTAAAAGAATTGAATGTTAAGAAAATACGCAGATTTACAAAACATAAAACATTATAGCTACATGACATAAAAATCATGGACAGAATATTAAATAGGGATCACAATTAATTCAAGGGTTGAAAAGAGGCATGCCCTCCCGATGGCAAAAAAGATTTAAAATTTAGTTTGCCTTTAAAACAAAGTGTCTGTTCCTCTTAAATTATTAACAACGGTCATGAAATAAGACACGATAATTTATTAAGTAGATACAACTTATCATGCCCTATCCGACACACGAGAGTACGACCAACACACGCTGTAAAGAATGAGGCTTGCTTTTTCCTTTCACCGTTTACACGAATGGTATTAGAAATTACGAAACTTACCATTCATTAGTTTATACTTGCTTTCCATTCACCTGGCTGACATACATGTATACTGTCTGGAAGTCACATCACAGCATGATGCAACATAGATATTGTATATAATTCTGAAAACAAAACACAACAAAAACAAACTCTTAGAACAGGTACGTACTTTTATGAGGTGTCATAGATAAGTTAAGATGTAAATTATAAATAAATGCCCACGCCTATTCGTCTTTATCTCACCTAGGATTTTCAAACGAGGTATACGCCTGCAATTTGGTAAGTATGCCAACTGCACACGGTGCAAAATCCCATCAGATTTTAATTAAGGAAATGCCTGCAATCACGAATACTTTTAAAACTGCAAGTAAAGTATGAGAAAGTTGTTCACCTGGGTAATATTTTGATCATAACCATACTTCTGTATCTTTTGTCTGCTGAAGCAGAAGAGAAATGTTGATGGTAAGGTGACGTGACCATCAAAAACGTTGGTGTAGATCATAAGGCTGGTGGTGGCCTTGGCTGACGATAGCGTATTGGGTGGTGTTGACCCTGATGGTATCGAGGCTGTTGGTTGCCTGGCTGGTGGTCACGTGGTTGGTTCGAACGTGACTGCTGGAACGTGATTGACGGAAACGTGACTGCTGGTATACGTGGCCTACGGTAACGATGCTAGCGGTAATATGACTATAGGTAACATGGTCGGTGGAAACGTGACTCGGGTAACATGGTTAATTAAGACGTGACTACCGTTGGCGGAAACGTGACAGGTAAATATTTGATCTGTGGTTACGTGGCTGGTGGTAACATGGTTGGCAGAAACGTAATAGGTGATATTGACTTGTGGTAACAATGATTGGCGGATAGGTGGATTGATAATTGACTTGTGGTAACAATGCTTGGCGGATATTTGATTGATATTTAGTTGTGGTAACAATGCTTGGCAGATAGGTGGATTGATATTGACTTGTGGTATCAATGATTGGCGGATAGGTCGGTTGATATTGACTTGTGGTAACAATGCTTGGCGGATAGGTGGAATGATATTGACTTGTTGTAACAATGATTGGCGGATAGGTGGATTGATATTGACTTGTGGTAACAATGATTGGCGGATAGGTTGGTTGCTATTGACTTGTGGTAATAATGCTTGGCGGATAAGTGGCTGGTGGTTACATGGTTGGTAGAAATGTGAAAACAGTCTACATGAACAAAAACATGCATGGCTATTGGTAACAAGACCGGTGGTAATGTTACTGACGGTGAATGGCGGTCGGTAACCCGACTTTGCGTAGTTGCCATAAATGCAGGTATTCTGACCGAGTGACTAACATCAGCACGGATCGACAGACCTTACTAAAGTCTGAACTACTTCGAATGAATTTGGCACGGCGTGTGGTTATTGTATAACATTTTCAAAACGCACAACATTGATATCCACATGTTTAGTCATTTATCATCACAGAACATGTAATCGTCCACAGTGTTACAATTCTAATACATATAATGAGAAAAGCAAAGATAAATCGACAGTATGTGTTGTAAGAATAATATGTTTTAACTAATAGGATTTTAAAAGGTGACAAAATCCACTGTACCTCAGTACACACGGCAATTAATTTACATGTATTATGAAAGTCTACGTTAGCAAAGACATGTACTGTAAAATTGGGAATATGTGATTATTAAAATTTGTGTTTGTGTACGTCAATAATGTATGTGTAAGCGTTGAAGCAATGTATGCAATGTAATTATTGCAGCAAGAAGTTTATGATAAGCTTCTTGAATTGTTGAAGGGTGATAAACTTGTGTCATTAAACCACTTTATTTGTTATGCATTATTTTCCTCTTGGAACCAACTTACTTTCGAAGTGTTATTTCTGAGTTTATGATAAAGCATCTGCAGAACAAAAACTATGCCAAATCCGTTACAACGCATTCAACGATCTACAAAATGACTAACTTTTGGAATTGTTTATTAAGGCATACCCTAAAACCCCTCAAAACAATATTCAAATAATTGGAAGGATTGCAACCAAACCAAGTTTCAGCAAATACCATTACATTAGCGCAATCATACTTATTGAAGATAGGTAAAACCTTCAGAACACTTGTTTTTTAATTTTTGGGCGGATAGAGATTTATTCGAAATTAAATATTGGCATAACGTGCGTAATAGAAGCATTTTTCGATGTTTGCGCTCTCCCGAAAAATACATGTATTTATTGATTTACGTAATTTGAGCCTATTTCAAACATTTTGATAAAATTATCTGCTAGTTGTAGGGTATATCCCTTGAATGATAAAACATGAATATATTATATGAGAGGTATTACATGTCTTTCATGTTTTTTATAGAAGTTGATGGATATATTACGGTAACTGATATGGTGGTCTCAATTTGCTGTTATCAACCGATAAGCGTATTGTTTTAGATGACTTATACCCATATGTAGCAGAGCTTTAAAGTTCCTAATGCTCCATGTGTCAGTCTACCTATCGCTTAAAATGTCCTAAGCATATTTACGCATCAAGTAAAGTTATTGAAGAACAGTGCAGTGTGATGAAAACGGACATGTTTGTCTGTTTTCAGCAGTACTGTAGTTGTCATTAGCTGCAACTGATGTTAACCTAAAGTGATATCTTTGTATGCAACTGAGTGGCAACTTTGTCACTTTCAGTGCCGGAGAAATGAAATGAAGAGCTTTCGTATTTGCAATGTTCTAAACCAACCAACCCGCATTACACGTTTCAGTGCAATGTGTAAGCAATACAAAGATTCTCACAAGACAGTAAGACCGTAAAGCCCATTAAATTCAATATACGTCATGAAATGGCAACACGAACAAAACCTTCGTCGTAAGAAAAAAACATCGACTCAGATAAACCAAAATCATTTTGCGCTTAAGAAATTATGTCAACGATAAAAACGCTAAACTGTTTGTGCAGTAGTATCTAGGTTAGAAGGCTGCACTATTCAACATGATATCCAAAATGATCTAGCAGAAACTGATTTGCCGAAACATTCGTTATGTTATAAACATGCACTGTAAAAATTACATAATAAGAACTTGGTTTTACGCGTATCTAATTTATATGTTTGCAATGTTCGGATCTGGTGCAAGTCCGTCTTGCTAACGAGGCAATTTATGGAAAGAAATCATGACAAAAGACATAGAATAATCTCATGAAAATATTTACCAGAATGCAAAGTAAAATAGAAGACTAGATACCACAGTCTAGTTACATAACTAATACAGTGGTATTAATCAAAAGATACGAGATAAATAGGATCTTATTATCACAGAATAGCAAAATGATTTATCGTTTATTTATCTACCTATCTTGCAGGTATATTTCTGATTAAATTGGCAAGTGAAGATAAGTATCCAAGAATTATTTAGCTAGACAATATCTTTGCTGTAAGTGGTTCAGGGGTGTAGATGTTCTGCAATATAAGTACGCTACTTGGGGTAAGACATTTTTGGCATGATTTGCTTGGTCAGACAATTTTTAGTATTAAGTTCAAATGTTTTTATTTTTATTTTTTTTTGTGATTTCACCGACATGTTTTATATTTCTGATACTAAGTTATAACGCATTTTACAGATCTAAGTGTTCCAGTTAAGTTATTTGATGAGGACACTCGGTACCGATTTAAAGATGGCTTTTGTTTCTGCCTATAATGCGTGAACTTCATTTAAACAATGGTACAAAACCAGTTTCTATGTTCTTTTGTAAAACAAGCAAACGTGGGGCTGTCCAGTATAGTTAAATGTTATTTATATATAAATATTCTCTAGGTCAAACCTCACAGGTAAAAATCCTACTATAGTCGATATAAATCAATTCATTCGTATATATTTTTTCTGTACATCACGTACTTTTCACGAGACCTGAATTTGTCCAGCCATTTGAATATGTTTGTGCTATTGCATTTTTCCTTTTGGTTTTATACATGTTTCTGTTCATTTCTGTTTCTAGAACAAAAATCATTCAGATACATGTATTTGATTTTCGTTTAATAGAAGTAGAATTCATATATTCGGTTAATTCCGTTTAGTCAGCTTCAAGTTGAACAGTTTATTAAAAAATATAACTAATAGCGGTATGTGGTATTTAATGTTCTTTCTTGCTTTGTATTCCTTCTCAAACATTAAATTTATCCTTTAAAATATGGCTTATTCCCACCCCACACCACACGTGCAATCTATAGATAAAATCTATATTCATTTAGGCTTTTGAAAATATTTGAACTACAAGGAAAACTGCAACCATTGTAAGGTGAAGATAACTACAACATTTACTGCAGAAAGTACCTCCCTATTATTTTTTCACGACGACTTTTTAGATTGATGGCGTTGGATGAAGTCGAAATTTTAAAGGATTCGGAAATACACTAACACTTCCTACAAAAAGAACTTTACCCATGATCAAACATAAAAAACAACCTCAAATTTGTATGAGTTCTTGTATATCGAGTAAATATTTTCCGAAGATTATAATCAGCTGATAAGCCCTGCCTCATGATAAGAAAACATGATTCATTATGCACAAATGTTTAGTAAATCAACCCTTGATGCCAACCATGTATTTTATTCAAAATCCAGGTAAATAGTTTTTGGATAGTTATGTATATATGAAATTTAGATCACGTTAGATAACTTGTGCTGACAAACTGTCATATGTTCGGAAAGTTGTCGACCATTAAGCACTTTATTTTCGACTTTTATCAGTTTTTGTGAATCAGGAAGGTAAACAATACAAAGACACGAAATATTATTCATTTTATTCTCAAACACTTTTTATTATATCAATACAGAAAACGTTGCAAGTACAAATTTCGTCAATATATGATATATGATAATAGAATCACGTCAAATGAGGGAGGTGTTTAAACAGTAGTATAAAATATCCAATGAAATGGTGACAATGAACATGCATGATCAATATGATGCTGTGCGCATTGAGCAGTGTTGGCTACCGATGTCACATTAGATACTGCTGTTATAAGTGCATAGTGCTATTCCATTGTCTGTTCTGTCTTCGTTAACTTTACATCTTATGTCATTATATTATAATTACCGTTTTTTTTACTTTATAGTATTGTGCATGGTAAGTATTTAATCTGTAAATTTACATCCGTCGAGCTGTATTAATTTTATTCTGTTTAAGATGATCGTATTTCACGTTCGTTTTTCTTCCACGAACACGATTTAGATGCTATGTCATTAAGCGGTTGTAACTTGTTATAAATTACGGGTGCCGTTTCTCCAACGAAATTTTCATCCGGCAGCAAAAATAGTCGAAAGACAGTAAGGTAGAATGTCTGAATCCGCAAAATATTTAACTGTCCTTGGGGTTCTTCAGCTTTACGCTCTTAGGTGGAGCGGGAGACTTGTATAGCCTCAACCTGTACAACAAGCTTGTGAAAGCTCCAAGATCAATCTGACCATCATCATCAGTTGTTGTTTCAATAAAGAAATCAATTTCTTTAGGGTCAAGTGGACGGCCTGTGGCTGTTTTGAGTGTTTGAAGGCCCTCGTATGCCTCATTGCGGTCAATTTTACCACTGCCGTCTTTGTCTATGTCTTTGAATTTATCCACAACCTCCTTTGCGCTGCAAACAGGATTAGAGTTTCTGTCACGAAAATATAGTAGAAGGGAAAAACATTAATAATGAAGGTAATAAAATGTTATATAAACACACATGCAGACAAAGACAGTTACCGTAAGTACATATCCTGTGGTTATAGCAATAAAGCCTCGTGTGTTTTCATTTTGAATTGAAATAGCAAACGACACTTTATAAGAAAATTAATTTCGTAGGAAAATCAGTAATAACTGAACCAGGCTTTCAGAGTTTCTTAATTGAATTTTTGTTGTATCATTTTCACTCCCATAATTGAATAATAAATATAATAGAAATAGGTGATGACTTTTATAAAACGGTTGTGTAAAATTTCTATCACTTTTCATTTTCTGAAATTTGACATTTTCCCCATCACATTTTAAAATTGTGAATTTAGAATGTATTCGAAAAAAAGTTCATACACATCTAGTACACACAAACGTACATTTCTATCACGTTACAAACATTCAGGAAAATGATCAAACTCGTGGAACAGTAAATCACGTTAAAGTTTTACTTACTGGGTACCCATGCAAACGTAAAATTGTTGAAATTCCCAGATGCTCATTTGTCCGTTCTTGTCTTTATCAAATGTGTCAAACATAGTGGTTGCCTGGTCTTCATCTAACCCAAACTCTGCTTGTAACATATTTACCGCGTCCTTCTTGTCCAAATGTCGTACATTATTCGCTATGTACCTCTCAAAGAGATCTAAGATCTCCTTTCTACAAAATTGGAAACATATACCATTTATTACCTGTGAAGTAAGGATACTGAAACTATTGATTCGAAATGAGATCATAAAGATTTTCCACATTCATTGGTCAAATCTTAGTTGTGATTTAGACATGATTTAAACAGTACAACTATTTTAATTAAAATCTATTTTCAATTGATAAAGATTTATAATGCCATCATTCATTCATTCATGCATTCATTACATGCGCTTGAAAGCTTCAGCAGTCTTTGAAGAACAGTTTTGTTTATCTGGAACCAGTTTTATTCATGTCTATACAGCCTAAAGGTAAATCACGACAACAAATGCCATATTATTTCATCATAAATGAAACATGAAAAATTATGTCTGGCATATGCAGCGGATCCATACTGCTGTGCCAAGTTTATAATTGATAACCAGGTAAAGAAAAGGGAGAAAACCTAAATTCACTTCCAGTTTTTTGTCAGAATACATTTATGTTTCATGATCGTCGCCAAAAGTTAGGCTACTGGCATACAGTTCTGTGAACGCACGTCTTCGGCAAAACCAGTTTGTAAATATGTTTGATAGAATATGACAGAAATGAAAGAAATACATTCAGTTTTGAAGAAAGTAGACATTTGAGAAAAACAAGACTGGAATGCTAACAACTGCGATGCCTCTTTGAAAATAAATTAAAACAAATGCGCTATTTTTTAGCTTCTGAACATCCTTCCATTGTTACAGAATGCCACGGTCGCATTTTGTCTAAATGGACATTCAGAAACTAAACGCGTAAAACATTTTCATGAATGCAGTGGGGAAAAGGTAATATTTACTTGCTTTGTCTTCCCATAAGATTCTGATACTTTCAAGAACATAAAATTCATTTCAATATGTTTCAGCATGCGTGTTTTTGGCATCAAATAATGAAGTCTGTGCCAGTCGGTATAGTTAACATCATGCAGTAATTTTACAAAATAAACAAAGGAAAACTTACGGGATTTTACGATTCATCACACCTCTCATCATTTTGCCAAATTATGTTATTAATACCTGAAAAAGAAAAAAAAAAGTTTATGGAAACTTATAAAACAATAAACGTCTTGGTTTTATTTCATTTTTTCATTGGATTTAATTGTGTAACGTAGTAAGATTGTTTTAAATAAAAACTGTGCAGAAAGCTTTGTGCAAAATTTATATCTCCAAAAAACCGTTCATCCTGCATCTGTTTTACGTTTAATTGCACCTCAAGATCTTTCGAATCAGTATCTCTTTTATTAAGTACACTCCTTTCTGCCATCTCTGAAAAGGATGCAGTCAGACATTAAGTGAAAGTTTAGATGGATGCTCACATTCCACAGATTATGAAGGTTGCTCAAAACGTATTATAATCACATTCGCTTCGAGGAATTTCACTAAAATAAAAGGAAAGATATCGTCTATATTTTCCTTTCATCTTTTCAGAGTTATTCTGTCCGTATATCATTCACCATACGGCTCTTTTTGGTACAATGTACTTTGCTTAAAAATTTACTTTTGTACAATGTATACTTTGCTTAATTTGATTTCAAATTTTATTTGTTTTGTTGCAATGAACTTTGCTTAATTTATTTCAATGTTCATTTGTAGTTGTTTTTGTACAGTGTACTTTGTTTTGTTCGATTTCAACATCCATTTGCTTTTATACAATGCACCCAGTCTACTTGACATGAACAAACTTTTTCACAATTTGCACATACTTTGCTATACTTTTTGCTTTCGTATAATGTACTTTGCGTATTTTGAATTCAATGATTATTTGTATTTTTGTACTTTGCTTAGTTTTCTTTCTAGTTCTTTTTGATACAATACACTTTGTTTCAGCGTTTATTTTTGTACAACGTAATACTTACTTAATTTGATTTCAATGTTCTTTCTTCGCTTAAACTGATTACAAAAAAAACACATAAAATATCTAAGTAAACTTGTTTGAAATTTGAGAGTAAGTGCCTAACATGTTTTGATTTGAAGACTATTCTCTCCTATACTACATTTCGGAAAAATAAATGTAAAATTTGAACCTGAAACACCAAATGATGGACAAAATGTATACTGTTAGTTGCACGTGTTTTTCAGTTATTATCCTAAAATGTATTTTTTTCCTGTTTCCCCATGTCCGAATTTTTTAAACAAAATCTCAAGCGTATGTGTAAAAATGCCTTCGTATAATCAAACAACATTATATATGAAAATATAAAGCATAAGTGCTATAGCAACTAAAACTATAACCTACCTTCAAGTAATCTGCAAATAAGTGTTCTATCAATAAAATACAAATTTACTTTCGCTGAAGAGTTTATCCACTTCTTTATTCCAGAACAAATATTTTCTTTGTTTTCAAAAACACAAATTCTCAAATATATATACGTTTCCTTATCTCATGTATTACTCATTTAAAATACTTTTTGCAGACGAATTTCACCGCGCACTTCGGCTGTTTCCCTGCATATGCACGTTTTCCTATTAATGTCATATCCAATCTTGGAACCAGGTAATATTGTGTGGTTCCCGTTTGAACGTCAAAGTCTGGTTTGATACTTGATCCAAGAATGGAACCAGTATCTTCGTCATATTGCAGCCGAACATAACAGCCTAAAAGATTTTGATTTTATTATTTCAAGCAATGGGGATTTTATTGAAATTTACGATTTGCAGCTTACAACTATCTTCATATGAACTAAGTTCCTATACTTAGTTTGATTCAGGCCTTGTTTTGGTATCACTGTTTCAATGCATATGTTTTGTAATAAAATTATTAAATAACTTTAGTTTATTGGCTCTGATATTCGATAACCAGACTTAATAAAATAGAGGAGCTATCATAAAATTGAAAGAGAGGGCCAATAACAAAAAACAAGAGCCAATAACACTTATTTGACCGGTCCAATATAGATTGCTGACAATTGATTGGCTGTTGAGAAATCTGAGCATTTCGATTGGCTGATAGGTTCAAATGTTTAGTTTCTCGAAAACGAAAACGGCCGCCATCTTGAAATTTGTTGAAATAAGCCTTGAATGGCAAAAATTAAAATCAACTTTTAATCAACTTCGACCAGAAAACCCATTTAGAAGGAAAGAAAATGCTCCAACTAAGAAATTGAATACCCACAATAAAATGTTTATTACAATATGAATACGTTAGAGGTGTTTTTTATTTACAGATCTGCATGTCACTGTCTACTGCCAGTGAAGATGATAGTCTATATATAATGAATCATTATTAGTTTGATTTGTCATTTAATAAAATAGTCAATAAACTAGTGATTTGATAAATGCCCTGTCATTTGTCCTCTGGCTCTCAGGGCTCAGGCCAATACGAATGCCCACGGACAAATAACAGGGCCAATATCAAATCACTCATTTTATAACATATAATATTAATATAAGATCAGATGCGTGCGTTTCGGGGAAAAACATTATCGAAGTTCTTAAAAGTCATGACCGGGATGAAAAGATAACTCATCAGGCGTTAAACTATACAACAAAAACGTGTTTCCCTGTTTTTAATATTTAAATCTTATATGCTGATAATACATGTAATGCAATCATATTTTTGTTTGCAGTTCAATGTTACTTTTTATCAATATGCTCGTAAAATCGATATCTAATGTTTCCAATTTACATGAGAAAAATTAAACTAATTTTTTAGTACACTCTACTATGCAGAACTTTGATATGGAGAAACAAAAGCTGTATTTATCATGCCTGGGATTTGATTCGCAACTCCGATTGTTAAGCGATTTTACATCTTCCTAACCTCTTTAGTTTTAAAGTGACATTATGCGCATCTTACTGCACATAGTGTATTTTTGGTGACAGTTTTATAAAAGCAATTTTTGGTTG
>JAUMHA010099514.1:0-18045 GCA_032359765.1 Saxidomus gigantea
AATACAGTTAGGTGACTACGGACAATACAACATGGACGACACATACGCATAGCAGACGAATTAATACCAGGGTTACAATTGCATAGATGACACGAATGCTATTTTATTTTCTTTTAAGTCTTTCTGCCAAATAGTTCTGTGTTAAACGTTTATCTTCCCCTTTCCGTTCTTCTTCACACTTATCTAATACCTTTTCGTTTTCAATATTAAATATAGAAGTAGAACTAACATCAGCTAAATCACAACCATCTGCTTCACGAACAATGCTTTTTGTACCACATATATTGTTGCTATTTACCTCCTCGTTTTCCCGGCGACAGCTATTTGTTACGTTTTCATTGGTTGAAGCGTTTGGGACAGTTTTATTACAATTATTTAAATTTCAGCTACATCAATTCACAAGTTTGTTTTAATTTCCACTTACCTCCTGCGGCTCGGCTACACTGCATTTCAGTAAAATAATATTTTTGAATGAAGAATAAACTTAAAACAATCATTTCTGTAGGTATTTCTTTTCTTTTTTGCATTGATTTTAGAACATTGTTCATACTTTCCGCAGCATTTGTCGTTATTCCTGAAAATGGATTGTATATATTATACTTTTCTAAAACTGAGCAAATAGAATGTGTTTTGCAATCGGAACTTAAATGTTTTTCAAAGTACCTTTTAAACTCATCTGTCCATTCTGATTTTAATTCGTCCGCTTGTTTATCAAAATGTTCTTCCGACTCGCTTTTCAACAGTACCTTCATGTGTTTTATGTAATTTTCTAAATCCGATCTACTAGTATGTTTATTTTGTAACCACCGTTTCACATCCTGTTTATATGATTCCAACAATGCAATACTCTCACGTTAGGAAATACACTTTGAATTGATTTCCATGCCTAGTTCACGGTCACATATAACTGGGAAGTCAAATTTGGCCATATTTGGTATTTTTTCTTTGACGACAGTTAAAAATCTTTCATGGTATTTTTGGTCTCTTTTTTCATGTAGCACGAACACGAAGGGAATTTTAGGCTGTGACTCGTATGATGTATGCTGGAAACAAAGAACTATAACGAACAATTCGCCTAATCTGTAGGTTGTATTAATAAAACATTTAACCGTTTCTCCTATAACACATATAAGTAAATCATTTAATTTATTCATTACTTCTGGCATACCAACTATACAAACTAACGATGGATGAATGTCTATTTGAGTTACGAAATTTTCTGTGTGGTATGCAACTTCAATTGAATTATACAATGAATCTTGCGTAACACGATTGTTGCGTCTCTCTTTATATAAGCGATTTTTTACTTGCTCTGCATTTCTTGGTACATTTAATCCAATGTCAGTACCATGCTTTGCAGTATTTTTTAGTTCAGTATGCACTACAGTTGCGGTATTTGTTAAATCATCAAGTTTTGTTAAACCCCATCAAGTACTCGTTATAAGTAGTAAACACATACAAACAACTCCTCATAATTTTTCTGCTAAAACAGCAAAAATCAACATTTTCATCACTGTTTACACAGGCCCGCAGATAGGCCCGCAGAATAAACATGTCCGTGCACCTGCATGAATACCATGGTAACAAACACTCCCACATGACAAAAGTGACCAATGAAGCATGCTTATTTAGTTTCAATATGGCTGACGTAAATAACTTGTTTCATTATCGTAAGACAGCTTTTTTGTTTTCTTAGCAGATAACATTATGAAATTTCCCTATAATATACATAGATACTTTATAGTTCCCAATGTTCAGCAGTCCGGTTCTAGATAATGTTCTGTCAAGCATATGAACTGGGTACGCTGATGTTGTTTTAGCTAGATATGAGTTAATTTAAACTTTAAAACGAATGATAACGTAGTATAAACACAATGAAGAACTATCAAAACTATAGCACAATTACTGAGAATCACCTACTTAATCAGTTTTTTCATTTGGACCCCCAATATGGAATAGGAACCGGTTCCCAAGACAGCGACCTTAGCGAACCAGAATTGGTTCTCTTATCATAAGTGGCCCTGTTTCGGTGACGGCCCTGTTTCAGTGACCCTTAGAAATTATGCAGTCATTTATAAGTGCAATATTTGGGATAACTTTTTATACCAGGGTTTAGCCTCAATATTTCGACTGCAAGACAGACCGATTTTACAAACTGATATTACATAAATGTCTGTCTTTTCGAAGGGCGGTCGTCGTAAAAATCAAAAAGCCCTGACACACAATTTGTTGGGCTAACCAGGGTTGTGAACTATACCGTTTTAGTTTTCTTCAGATTGGAAGAAAAGTTGCTGACAGCGACAGTTTAATCATGTTGTTGATATTTCCAGGGTAACCCCACTTTTGAGTCCTGAGAAGTTGTGATTAATTAACTTTCAAATCTGATATTGTTGAAATAATGGCAAATGTCTTTATATTTTTATGAGATATGGTCAACACATACTTGTTGCATAACACAACTCAATACCATTAAATTTTATATATAAAAAACATAATTTTGCCCATTGTTTGAACCCCACCCCTTGTGCTTCATAGTAGTTATATATGGTGTAACCATTAAAATGAACGTGCTCTGTGACTCATAAACAAGGCTCACTCTGGATATTAATTATTTTTTTGTTCAGCTTTGCGCAAATGCCAACTACTGGCTATTGTCACTTGTTTACAAATGAAGTATGGGTCACTGAAATAGGTACGGCTGAGTATCTGTTATGCAAAACAGGTGTGCTTGTGATAAACAGCGCTAAATATTTTGTTGGAGTAGTTTCCACTTTATTATACATCACACAGATTGGGGACAGATAACACAATAGTAATCCATAAACAGAATAGGTTTTTTTTAAAACGATTTAATAATTCAGCCAGAAGTATTCTTAGGGTCACTGAAACTGGTACTTCGAGGATATATCCGTATATACACTAGCAAACCAGAATAATTTTCCTGCATATATTACAGATAATTGAGATAAGAAAATAGATTATTTAAAGTGACATTATGCTCATCTTGCTGCACATAGTGTATTTTTGGTGACAGTTTTCAAAAAGCAATTTTCGGTTGCTGTGCATTTAAATGTGTAAAACTAATGATAATGCCGAATTAGTATTTGAAGTTGGTGCTTTAGGAATAAAAAAATTGGACTGATAAAATAATAGTTCCTTCCTCCGCAGTGATCTCCCATGTGTTCTTGTAGTTGTTGGAAGAGAGATTTCGGCAGTGGAAGAGAAGCAACTCCTGCATGCAGTTGTTTTGTTTTTTTAATTGACTCTCCCAGTCAAAATAGGAAAAGTTATATTTGGAAAGTTATTATTTGATACTGGTAGCAGGAAGAGTTTGGTGCATTGGGTTAAAAGCTATTATTTCCTCTACCCTGTTTACGCACATATTTCTGCTGGATTTTTTCTTTAAAAAAATTTTGCATAATGTCACTTTAATCATCATAAAGTGAAAACTATCATTTAAACAAGAATAAAATGTGGGATTATCAGTTTATTTGCATTTGTTTTTAATGTGTCGATTGTTAAGTTGATCTACTTCGCCTTCCATACTTCTGGCTTTAATATGATGGGAACGAATAAATAAGCGTGTTGATATCGGCACACCGTACGTGCTGGCATTGATACAGCTATAGAGACAATGTAAATTTAGTTAATTTTGGCTTAAATTGTCTTGATTATTATTGTTATAACTAGCGCTACAGAAGTTGGTACTAAACATGTCGAACAACTGTATTACAACTGTATAATATTAGTCAATGTTAGAGAGAATTATGGTTAAAGTTAACGAGTGTCATAATTTTAGTCACATATAGTGGTATTAGCAGTAACAGATTATTTGTAGAAACATAATTATATATTATTAGATAATAAGATAATGTGCCCACTTACGCCAGCATTATCTATTTTTTGAAAGGGAAATGTTATAGTGTTAAACTGATCTTAGAATAGCATCACATATAATAGTTAATATTGTGAAATATAAAAACAATAGAGTTAGTAGATGAGCGGTCAGTTATGACAGAATCAATCTTAACAGAAAAGAAATAACACATGTTTTTTCTCTGTTAGTGCATTTTAATCTTAACATTGAAATAAAGTACTAAAATAGTTCTGTCTGTTAAAAACTAGAACTAAAAATCTTTTTGAATACATGTACATATAAATAGTAGGCTTTAGTAGTCCACCTTGAATATGCAAGAGCTGCATCAAAAATCAGATGATTTACACTTCGTCGAAGTGCAAACATGTGACAGCACGATAGTCTGTAATTTTTATTTTCCTCCTATACAAAATAAATGCAAAATTTCTTGGCACGTGACATTTTCATACGTCAAACAATGTTTTAAAGCTGGAGATATGATTGAATTGTTGGGTGTTTAAATGGTACTTTATTTTGTTTGCATTTTGATTAGATTGTTTACAGAAAGATGCTAACACAGGTCTCATTATTTGTAACGAAGTACATTCATTCAAGAGTGAATTGCCTATGTCGTGTTGTTTTCACGGCTTTGAGAACTGCAACGATAAAGCCCCAATAATAAAGCCCTTAGAATAATGGCTTTCCAGGAATCACACTTATAATTGGGAAAACAAAAACCTTACTGTGGCATATTTGGTCATAGTTTCGTCCGGCGTCTATGTGTGCGCTGATGAAATGGTAGTCTACACAATGAACTACCATTTCATGATGAAGCACATGGGACAGGAGGATTAGGAGTCGTCGGGTTGTTGCAGAAGTTACGCAGGCGTAAGCTGACGAAGTTTGACATAGTCTCCATACAGATAGGTGAAATGATATAGAAAAATTAATAATCATCAGCTATTTCACACCCTACTTGATACAAAAAATGATTTCCACAGCTGTGTTGTTCACCACGTTGATTTTGGAGCCTCTTCCATTGTCATCAAAGGCGATACAACAAGTTGTGCAGACATCTTAACAAGATGTTATTGAAACTCCATCTCAACAAAATATGGTCACATGGCCCAGAGTTAATGAACAACGATGTATATTCAGGTCTAATTATTTCTCTCTTAGTAGCATATATTACATGGTATCAAAATTAAAAACATATACAGAAAAATTGCGCTTTCTATTTCAATGCTATTCATTCTGTCATAACTTAACGGTCTCCTTCATAACGGTTTGCCTTCAAAGTGGAAATAGTGAGACACTTTAGGAATATGATGGATGTAGCTATCAATATTTATGTTGAAATTAGATATATTCTCTTTATTAAAAATTATCCTCTTCCCTCCACCTTGATTTGAATTTTGATAGACTCTTGAAAAGTTTTAGATTTTAACTTATTAATTTGACCATGCCATCGTCTGTGCACACACATTCTGTTTTGAGTGTAGCCAGCTCTGTACTAACATTATTATTCAATCATATGCTGTTTTCTCTCACTTTTATCATCTACATCTTCATATGATAATTATTGCATTCAAAATTAGAGGTTTAGTTCCAGAAAGGCCTAGTCCAGAACAGCCCACTTTTAAATCCAGAACGGCCCACTTTTAGGTACATGTATGTATTATTAAGTAAATTTAGTATTAATATTGAGTGTTCAAGCAGTATTATAGGGTATATTATTGAATTCTGATTATTTTGTTGCTCTTATTTGTTGCAAACACATTAAGACATATGGATCACTTTTACTTTAATTTTCACAGACGTGTGCTATATTTCGTCCTGAAAGATAGTACTGAGAATAATAATGAGTGGTGGAACCTATGCTCAGGGTATCCCTATGCTCGCTCAGGGTATCTCCCCAAAAAGGCTATTTAACAAAAAAACAGATGAAAACATATTTTCAGGGTATATCCAGCAAGGACAGTTGATAAAAGCTTTTATGGCAAACATAGCGATAGCCATGCGTGCGGCACTGTGATGTCACAGCAGCCGATACAGTTGTACTTGATCTATTTCTCTGGATAAATTCTTAAATATAAACATCAAAATCACTCAGTAAAGTTAGTATTTTTTAAAAATCATCAGATATTTCTTACGTTGAGCATAATGTGTTTTACAAACATCTCTTGCTGTGTGTGGGGAATTTGTTTTTAAATGTGTAAATTGTTTTGCATTAAAATTGGCACTATTTCATAGTTTGCATACAATTATATAGATCTGTTAAGTGTTAGATAAATGTACTGGTTGGTGCAAGATTTGTGCTTTTATATTTAGATAGAATGATAAGAAACTGAAATTTAAATTTTTGTTTTGTAGCCAAATATTTTGTACTTCAAAAACAATGGCAAAGATACGTCATAGTTTCGAATAAAATGTTTTGTAGGCTGTTTATTTTATATAAATTGATTCCACAGTGTAAGAACATCGGACTGTATCCAATTGGAAGTAGCCACCGAATAGGCATACAGTAACTGTTGTCATTTTTACCATGTTTTCGATGTACTTTTAAGTTTTTAAGCAAGAATTGGGACATCATTGTAAGTGTGATTTGTGTTTTTACATTGTTAAATAGTTTTATTTGATGTGGGTGTTGCCAGACTTGGTTATATTCAAAGTATCTATATGTATTTAGAAAAAGAAATCAAAACATTGTGGTGACTTAGAGCATTCACCATAAGAATGGTTTATGTTGAAAAATACGAAGAGTTCTTTGCCTCAAAAGTGTTGTTTACAGCTAGATCATTCATTCATGTAATGGGAACAACCTTACTTTAAATACTGGTTAAAATGCAAGGAATGTGTCAAAATACTGTCTGTACTAAAGTGTACTTACATGTATCAAAAATAAGCCTTTAAGCCTTCTCGCAAACACAAAAGTATAAATTTACTGTATGATAATCCTAAAAGCACTGTTAATTGTTTTAAGCAATGAGCTTTGTATATATATAGGCCTACTTATGAATCTTCCTATTTTGTCGAGGGAGTAAAAACGGCAATAGATTGAAGAGTACCTGAATAAATGGTTACTGTTTATGAAATAAGCCTTTTGAATGTCCTGTTTGACAACTTAAAAGTTAGGGATTGTCATGAAACATAATTTACATGTACTTGTCAGACACTGCATTATAAATGGAATAGCTCTGTTGGTAGCGAATATTGCCAATTATCAAATACATTGTAGATGATTTATTTTCTTTCATAAAAAATCTCTGCTTTTTAACTTTTATTATGATAACCTGTTTTTAAATGAATTTTATTTCGTCCCTTCTTCACACAACATGGCATGTATTTAAAAATGCACTTTGAAGTGCACTTTGTGCTTCGGTTTTTGTAATTATATACATATACATTTATTACATTTTTACAAGGTTTTGCAAGTAATGTACATTTACAAAGTACAAAGGTCTTTGAACAAGTTTCATATCTTGACCTTAATTCTTATAGACAATTACACAATACATCATGTACTGTTCATAGACAAAAAAAACATTTTACTGAATAAAGCTTTCGAATAGTCGAGCGTGCTGTCATGAGACAGCTCTTGTTTATTAAGGTTTTCGCCAACAGGCAATCGCCTTGGAAATTGCTAGAATTTGGAAAATGCAATGTGTTTCTGATTTCAAACTGGTTATTTTTCTGGCCTTGTCTATACAGGAAAAAAACATAAAAGAACATGAGGTGATAGCATACAGTACATACTTTTATTTGACTAATATTGCTGCATTTCCTTTCAGACAGTGCCCAGGTTTTTGACTATTGTGCTTAATGTAAAAATCTTTACAAGATGAAGATATTAAGGTGATCACAATACCCATTATGTCTACACAATCATCTGTCATCCAGGAGACCCCTAGAGGTGGCTCTGAGAAGGAGACTGCACATCCATTAGCGATGTCACAGTCCAGAAATGGGATGAGTAAAGAAGAAGAGGAGGAGATAATGAAGGAAGTGGTAAGTGTGAAAATATCTTGAGTTGTGCTAAACATGATTGTACTATTAATTAAGATTTTACTGAGAAGTTACATCATAGTTATTTTGCTTGACTGATATAATTATATCACTTAGATTTTGTGTAATAAAGATGGAGCATTATCTGTGTCATTCATTATCAGAAAACTTCTAATACCGTATTGTGTGCTTTTAGTTTTGGTGTTGTCTGTGCGTCATTCTGGCTGCCCATCTAAAGCCGTATCTATAAAATAGCTAGGAGTATTTGAATTAAATCTTTTGACTACCACAAGGCCCTTCAAGTTTAGATTTAATTGCCATGACAACCCTAAAATTGTGGTCCTTAGAACTCAACTAAAGAGGGCGATTTCAGTCACTTTTGCAACTGTGTCGGCGATTAAAATAAAGGGATAGAAACCAAAATCAAGTACTGTTAGCGAAGTATTAACATGCAGGATCACTCTTTGTCTTGTAATTTAGAAAAATCCCCTTGTGCTCAATTTCTCAGGGAGCTCCTTGCTGTCAGCACTTCCAATGCTTTGATTTTGGCAAGCACTGAGTATAGTCAAACATGCATTTAAAAAGATCCTGGTACTTTAAATATTTAAGATGTATACCTGTGACAATGTTATAAATATTTGAATAAAACCTGACAGAAATCAGTCAGAATGCTCATAGCATATCTTTGGATGGGGGTTGGGGTGGGGTCACTTGTTGTACATAGGTGTATATAGGAAAAACTTGTTCTCTGAAACTGCAAGGCCTAGAGCTTAGGTATGTGGCGTGTAGCACTGACTTGTGGACCTCTACCAAGATTGTTCAAATCAGGGCCCTCTTGTATATCTTGCTTAAAATTTCCTCATATAGGTACTGTCTTTGAATTATTGTACATTGCAGCTGTTGTTAGCAAACATTATTCACAGGAAGATATATATATTATATTTTCAGTGTTCAAACAATGGAATTAGTTACACCAAGATAATGAGTAATGGTGAACATTCCAAAAATGTTGACTTGATAGAGATTTTCTTTTTGGGTTATCCCAAAATGATTGGGCTCAGTATGTTTCCAAATCTACGGAAGCTTGTGATTATTAACCAGCCTGCATTACAGAAGATTGATGGTGTTATACATGTGCCAAAGTTAACGGAGTTGTGGATTTGTGAATGTGATATTCAAGTAAGTAGTATATTCTGTTAAGTGGCAAAAATGATTACATCTGCACAAACAAACCTTCGGGAGATAGGAAGGGGTATGTCCCCTATAGGAGTCACTCTTATCATAGTCTGTTGGTTACCTTATGTGTCTGGCTTACAGATTTTGTAATCCTTGATTGGCATGGTCACTCAAGAGTTATTGCCTTAAGTTTGACCAAATTTAAAGTGTCTGTACTCCAACTTGGGCATTTGTTATCCAGTCACCAGCAAACATGAGCACAATGTTTTAGGGCATAATATCTTGGCTATGGGTGATAATCAGCTTTATTAGCCTGATAACTTAAGAGTTATTGCCCTTCAATTGTCAAATTTTGACCAATATGGCATTGTCAGCAATATGACTTAAATTTAATTTACAAATTGCAACAAAACTTTATGGGTTGGTAGCTTGAATCAAGAAGTATGTTAAGATTGGTTTTGAGGTTACTGGGGTCAAAGGTCACTGTTTTTAAGATTAGAGTTTCTGTTCAGTCACTTCTGTTCATATAGATATATTGCTACACAGAACTTTATAGGTTGATTGCTTATACCAAAATGTACATTAGGATTGCTCTTTTGGTCTTAGGTCACTGTAATTACAAGTAGAAAAATGTTTTGTGGTCATTAACTCAATATTGGCATATATCTAAAGGCATATATCTAAAATGTAAAAATGCCATGAGGCAGGGTGCAGTATAGAGTATTCATAAACTAGCTTACCCTGTTTTTTTAGCTTACCTGAGCACGAAGTGCTTAAAGGTAGGCTATTGTGATTGCCTGGTGTCTGTTGTCTGTCTGTTGTCTTAATAGGGGCTGCATTTTTCACTAGATCTTCATGAAACTTGGTCTGTCTGTCGTCTGTCTGTCTGTCCACACTTAATCTTATGTAAGTAATAGGGGCTGCATTTTTCACTAGATCTTCATAAAACGTGGTCAGTATGACTGTCTTTATGAAATCTAGGTCGAGTTTGAATATTGGTCATCTGGGGTAAGAACTAGATCACAGGGTCAAATCATAGAAAAACAATGTGTATGCAATAGAGGTTGCATTTTTCATTGGCTCTTCATGAAGCTTGGTCAGTATGATTGTTGTGATAAAATCTAGGTTGAGCTTGAACATAGGTCATCTAGGGTCAAAAACTAAGTCTCCCGTAGGAAACCTTGTGTATACTATAGAGGTGGCATTTTTCATTGGACATCCATTAAACTTGGTCAGTATGATTGTCTTGGTGAAATCTAAATTGAGTTTGATCATGGGTCATCTAGGGTAAAAAACTAGGTCACGGGTAAATTGTAGAAAAAACATGTGTATGCAATAGAGGTTGCATTGTTCATTCTAGGTCACCTGGTTAAAAACCTTATGTTTTAATGCAGTGTAGAGTTACAAGTATTTTACATCTTCAAGTTACCCCGCTGTTAGCTCACCTGAGCACAGGGTAAGCTATTGTGATTGCCTAATATCAGTTGTCTGTCTATTTGTCATCTGGCATCTTTCCACGTTTACCTTGAGAACTCTGTAGAGGCGACATTTCATAAGCAGTCATCATGAAACTTAGTCAGAATGTTTGTCTTGATGAACTCTAGGTTAATATTGAAACTGGGTCACATCTGGTCCGGAAACAGGGTCACCAGTACATTGTAGAAAAACCATGTGAAAAATGTAGAGGCCACATTTTGTTTCCAATCTTCATGAAAGTTAGTCAGGACGTATGTTGTCATAAACTGTAGGTTGAGTTCAAATTTGCGGCATGTGGGGACAAATTTTTGGTCACCAAGACAAATGGAGAAAAGCTTGTGAACTCACTAGAGACCACATTATGTTCCCAATCCACAATAAAATTGAAAGAATGTTTGTCTTGATATTCTCCAGAAAACTGTGTTTTATTTCAGCATATAGAACAACTTCATTATGTGAAGCATCTTCGGAAGCTGTATTTATACAGTAACAAAATTGAGGTGATAGAAAACCTGGAAGAGCTTACTGAGTTGGAAGTTTTATGGTTAAATCATAACCAGATTTCTCATATTGAGGTAAGTCATTGTTGGTTTTAGCTCGACTATTCAAAAAATAAGGAGTGCTATTACAGTCACTTTTGTATTGGCGTCGGCGTTGCAGCTTTGGTTAAAGTTTTGCATGCAAGTTACTTAAGTTTCACGGACATATCTCAGTATCAAGCACACATCTCAGTTATCGGATTGGTTCAAAACTTCAATACTGTCATCAAGGGGATCAAACAATTAAGTTAGATAACTCCTGACTGAATTTACTACAAATTATGGCCCTTGTTGAAGTTAAAAACTTTGGTTGAAGTTTTACATGCAAGGTACTATCATGCATATACTTCAGTAACTGCTTACGGGAGTTATTTGAAACTAACCAGTAGTGTTGAAGGGTATCAAACAATTAAGTTAGATAACTCTTGACTTAGTTTACAACAAATTATGGCCTTTGTTGAAGTTAGAAACTTTGGTTAAAGTTTGCATGCAAGGTACTATCATGCACATACTTCAGTGACCACGTATGGGAGTTATTAGAAACTTAGCAGTATTGGGGTATCAAACAATTAAGTTTCCATAGATAGCTTTTGACTGTTATTTTTATACCCCACGAACACAAAGTGTAAGAGAGGGCATACTGGGTTCTGTTTGTCTGTCTGTCCATCTCTCCGTCCTTCTTCCAAGTGTTTGCCGTAACAAGACGATGTATCTTGCGCAGGAACCACTCCGAAGGTCAAGATTACAGCATGTGAAAGTGTAAGAGAGGGATTCTGTTTGTCTGTCCGTCTCTCAGTCTTTCTTCCAAGTGTTTGCCGTAACAATACGATGTATCTTACGCAAGAATCTTTCCAAAAGTCAAGGTTATAGCATATGACTGTTTTTTACCCACAGGCCACAACAGATATAACAGTACACACATTTGCAGTAATTAATTAAGAGATTGTATGCTAAAGATGAACGTGTGTGATTAAAAAAATCCTGTTAAAAGCAAACCACACATTTCTGTGTCTAAAAGCAAATAACGGTGGCATTTGTGTGCACAAATCTGAATCATGTGTCCTGTGGACACATTTCAATTTAAGTATTACATGTATATAACAAGTTTGCTACTACATTAAGCCAGAGATTGTCTGCACTGTGCACCATAACTAGTTTTAACTACAGTATGTGACCTTGTATCTACCAAGTGTCATGTGCAGAAAAACATTTCCTATCCATCGTAAACCTCAGGGTATTCATTACAGACAGAAAGACAGTGTAGCTCGATCAATTCTGATCTTCGGACATGAGTATTGCAAATTTATCAATCAGACCACTGTTGTCATTGAAGATCCTTAATCACTTGGATGTTACTATTACTTCCTAGAAACATGTGCAACATTGACTATTACTTGTACAAAAGCATTCCCAACTTTGCTTTTTTAAATCAGAAACATGTGATATAACATAGGAGTCGGAGTCAGATTGTAAGTTGGTTAGCCAGGCTGGTGGGTCTGTTAATCTGTTGGTTTTCGTGGCTGCTCCATATCTCCAAGAAGGACTTATTGAAACTTGGGTTAAATGTTCACCTTATCAAGAGAAGGTGCAGAACTCTATATTTCCAACCCGCTCGGTCAAGTCGCAGATAGAGGGTAATAGTTGGTTTCGGTGTAATATCACATTATAATTTCACCGAGTGGGCACCGAAAGTGATATTTTCACGAGTGGCGCAGCTTTTGGTGTTCACGAGTGAAATTATTGTGATACTACAACGATACCAACAATTTTTCTGTTTATTTTATTTCTCAAACTCTACTTTTGTTGAGTTTATTTCAATAAGATGTCGAAAATTTCGGGAAACGTCATCAAAAAGCATCGCCATATGGTTTCCGGCATTCATTACGGTATACTTTTTGACGTTAATCCAGGTAACAAATTTTGATAATTTTCACTAAGTGGGCAGTGAGTTTATCGGGATATAATCCACTGATATATTACGATAAACAACCGAGAAACATAAAATAATAAGGGGTAATTGTTTTATGTCCACTCCATATCTCTTGAATCCCTTGGAAGAATTTTCATGAAACTTTGGTCAAATGTTCATCTCCTCAAGATGATGTGCAAAACTCATATTCAACCCTTATCAGAGCCAAAGGTAATAGGATAATGTCTAATAAGACCCTTACGACTTGCGCGAAACTTGGGTCAAATGTTCAACTTTTGTAGGGGTATTTTAATCATGTTCAGTGGGGATTCTAGTTTTCAAAGACATTGCAGAAAGTAAGAAACGTTTTCTGACAACACTTTGTTAAGAAATGACACAAGGTGAAAGAGAGGTATACATCAACATACCATATTTCATACCGGTATTATTGATTCTGAAAATGTCTTACAATATATTACAATATTTTTTTGTAGAACATATCCAAGCTTTCACGGTTGAAGCACCTGAATCTTGCTGAAAACAAGATAGAAAAAATAGGTAAGAAATGAACTAAAGAAGTAAATATTAGTCAGGAGGTCAGCCATTTTTCGGCAAAGCTGAATAAGCTTGGTTTGACCTATTTTTTGGACCAATCAGATGTTAGGATTGGAAGAATGGTAAATGGAATTTGTATATGACTCTCTTGATCATGTGATCGCTTCATTTATGAAATATGATGCAGCTGCCAATCTAAAGATAGACTGCATATCCATTGATAACTTTCCAAGGAAAGATAACACTGTTAAAATAAATATTTTGCCACTTTTGCGTTTCTAAACCGGTTGAGTGTACAAGGGGCAGTTTGAAAATATTTGGACTCTTTCCACATGCAATTCTATACCTAAGCGAAAACTACATTCACTCATGCATAACTGGGTTGGATGATTTTCAATGAAATGTTTGTGTGAACATTTTATATGAAATTTATACATCAGAGGTGTTTCGACTAACATGGCCTACAAGTTTAAAGAACAACATTGTGTTATAAAACTCCTGCTGGCAAAGGCTGAAAAGTCTTGCTATATTTTCCAAAGACTGCAGACAAGATTTTTCATTTAACTGGGTTTTCTCAGTTTTGCAGTGGTAGGACCAGTAGGTCCACTGAGGCAGTGATCCCTCAATGATTGAAAGTGTAGAGGTTTTCATGATGCACAATCGGGGAGTATCACTGCATGAAGTAGCTGTGATACGTTTAACATTGGCAAAGCATCAGCATACAAACTTTTACTAATTTACAAACTCTTGAAAGTGAACAACATTGAAGTTATAATGAAATTGAAATATAATGAGCTAAAATAATGTATGTCTATTACAAGTGTTTGCCATCTTTCAGGTCATACACTGGATTCTAATCACAGATTAGAAGAGCTCAACCTGTCAGGCAACAGAATTTCTTCACTTAGGGTAAGAAAAACAACGGGTTAATTACCTTACTCATGGGCGCACATATTTAGGCAAAATAAACTATGTCTAGCTAAAAGTTCAGCTTTTACACAATATGTTTAGTAAAACTGCAACAATCAGAGATATGGTTTAGGTGATATGTTTTGGTTTTTAATTCACCTAAGCATATGCTCATGGTGAGTTTTTGTGAGCACCTGCTGTTCAGTGTAAGGTGTCAGTTAACATTTTACTTTAAATGACATCTTCTCAAAAATCTCTTGATGAATGTTTATCATCCTTGGACGATCTACAAAAGTTAAATTTATTGATTTATTATGGACCTGGGGTAGGCTCCGCTGGGTAGGGTTTTTATGCCTCCGAAGGGTGGCACATTAAAATCGCACTGTCTGTCCGTCCGTCCGTGTGTCCCCCCTTACACATTCGTGTCCGGACTGTATGTTTGTCATGCATTGAAGGATTTTAAAATAACTTGGCACAAATGTCCTGCACATCAAGAAGACGTGTCGCGTGCAAGACCCACGTCCCTACCTCAAAGGTCAAGGTCACACTTAGAGTTTATAGGTAATGGAATACTGTATATATGCATACATTTGTGTCGGGACTGTAACTTTGTCATGCATTGATTGATAACTTGGCACAAATGTTCAGCACATCAAGACAATGTGTTGTGTGCAAGACCAACGTCCCTTCCTCAAAGGTCAAGGTCATACTTAGTGTTTAAAAGTAATGGAATACTGTATGCATGGTAACTCTGTCATGCATGGAAGGATTTTAAAATTACATAGCACATTTATTGAGCACATGGAGAGGTTACAGACTGTGAGACACCTCTTTCGGGGGCATTTGTCACTTGTGAGGGACAGCTCTTGTTCTTTCATTCCTGGAAAATATCATGTATCAGATATGGGTCATTTTGCATCGATAGGAATATGGAATCGATAAGTTTTATTGATACTCGGCCCTAAATTGGTAGCCAGGTAAGGGATTTAGGGCCATGTTGGCCCTCTTGTTGACTCATTTTATCTTAACTAACTAAAACATGAGTAATATTGAATAGAGAAATATTATTGTATTGTTACATTAATGCATACACAGAATTTTAAATTGTTAAGACATTTGTTTTGAAATTGTATTTTAGACTGTCAAGTTTAGTAGTAACAGAGCTTTCTTATTTTAGGATTTAACGAATTTGATGAGACTTCCTTCACTGCACAGTTTGTGTTTAAAGGATCCCCTGTTCTCACCAGCACCAGTTAGCCTTCTGTGTAACTATGCAACACATGTGCTATACCATCTACCAGACTTGACAAAACTTGATACATATGATGTAGGAAAGTCTATGGCAGAAGTTGCAGAGGTAAAGTCATGCATGTATTAAATCCTTTACCATGGTACCCCTTTGTAGGAGGAGACTTACTGTTTTCCCCCTTGCTGTCTGTCTGTTCCGCTGTCTGTGGAAGGATTTTAAAATTACATGGCACAATTGTTGAGGACATGGAGAGGGCACAGACTGTGAGACACCTCTTTCGGGGGCATTTGTCACTTGTGAGGGACAGCTCTTTTCTGAAACTAAATGTCATTTTCAGGAAAAAACTATAAGAAGATTTAAAAATGATGAATAATTGTGCTGATGACGTCTGAAGAAAATCCATCAAGTAATAGAAAATATATTGACAAAACATTTACAGTTACACTTAGTTTGCTCGAAACTTCATTCGCTCAAATACAACTGATCGCTCAAACTCGGCCGACAGTCCCAGCAAAATCTCTATATAAATGATATTGTTCCACCTTGGAAACCTCAGACCCTGATCTCTCCAACCTGTCTGGCAGTACCTTCAGATCTATTTCTGCATTCTTTTACTCCAACAATAAAAGGTATCAGTCTAAATTATCAAGAAAAATGGTACAAGTTATGTGTTTATATAAAATTTGCGTTTCATTAACTTTCCAAAATTTTAAAATGTGTTTAAATGTCTTTGGTTTTAAGAAAGTCAGGTATACTGGTATCGAAAATACTTTTAGGCCCACCCTATTAAGGCTTTTATATCTCCTTGACCCTTTGAAAGATTTTCATCAAACTTGAATAAAATGTTAATCTCATAATATGAATAAAGTCAATGTCACTCTTGGGGACAAAGTTCATCGGACTATCTCCCAAACCCAGTGAAGGGTTTTGATGAAACTTTAGTCAGATGTTTGTCTCATCCTGCCATATTCATTTGGGGACTTTTTATTGCATGGCAATACTCCATCCACTTGTTTACACAAATTTGACTGTATATATTTCAGTTCATACTTTGTAAATTGAAAACATTATTATAATATTTGTGTTCCCATAGACTACAGTTGTGAAGAAGAAAATGTACTACAACATGAGGATTAGAACAGTGTTCCGTAACCTTGCTCAGGTTATAGCAAAAATGGATACATTCCGATCACAGATGTTAAATTTTCCATATGAGAGGCTTCGTGCATTGGTCAGTGCAATGAAAGAGGTAAGTTTGTTGAGCAACTTTCCTTACATCTATTACAGTTTGCAATTAGAATAGATCAGCTGTCTACTCTGCTGTTTGGCTTTTAAGTCACAGGCACATTGTCTTTATGTCTTTTTGCAGAGTTTCAATGTGTTGAGGAAAAGTAAGGAAAAATAATTTTTGTAAGGGCAGGGAATTGTCAGAATTTTTAAGATTGTATGGGAAGTTTTGAATTTCAAATTGTCAAGGAAATAAGAGGTATTTTATTAACATGGTTGTCTGTTTCAAATAATAATTCAAACATTTCTTTATTAAGCAGGTTTTTTAGAACGTCCATGTCGTACATATGTTGGGCGGGCAGGTGGACGGACGTCAAACATTGGTTTCCGCTCAATAAATTAAGTTAGGAGTGACCAATTTCTATGAAACTTGGTGTGTATGTAGCTTGCATAGACACGCAGCTTGGTGATGCATTTGGGGTCACTAGGGTCAAGGACAATGTAACTAAAAATATAAAAATGATTTCCACTCAATATCCCCAGTAAGGAGTGACCAATTGCAGTTGGTTTAGTGTGTAGGTAGCTTCAAGACAAAGCTTGGCATTGCATTTTGGGTCACTAGGGTCAAAGTCAAGGTCACTGTTACTAACAATAGAAAAATGGTTTCCTCGCAATAACTCCAGCTAAAAGTGACCAATTGCAATGACACTTGGTATGTAGGTAGCTTGCATGGAGAGGAAGCTTGGAATGGCATTTGAGTCACTAGGGTCAAGGTCAATGGCACTGTTACTAAAAATAGAAAAATGGTTTCCACTCAATAACTTTAGTGAGGAATGACCAATTGTAATGAAACTTGGTGTGAAGTTAGCTTGTGTGGAGAGAAAGCTTGGGATTGCATTCAGGGTCACTCAGTTAAAGGTCAAGGTCACTGTTTCTAAAAATAGAATTGTTTTTTTTGTTTTAAATTGTTTTAAGCAAAAAAAACTTTCTCAGGTCAAGGTCACTGTTACTAAGAATAGATGATTTTTTGCTTTTAAAGTGACATTATGCGCATTTTTTTCAAGTAAAAAATCCAGCTGAAAATGGTGTGTGTACAAAAGTGTAGAGGAAATAATAACTTTTAACCCAATACACCAAACTCTTC
>JAUMHA010099736.1:0-18030 GCA_032359765.1 Saxidomus gigantea
CTTCTGTCTGATATATTCATTACGGTAGAGATATCGTATATTTTTCTAAATATTATATACGTAATTTAACCTCATTATAGTAAATGTACAATAGTACTGTATTAGATGAAATAAAGTATACAAAATAATATAAAGTGGAATTTGTTCCAAATGTGAACTGCATCATATGAAAAGGCTGTTTTATGTTAAGGTAAAGACAGGTTATTAAAATGAATGGATCTAAGATTGTAGACATCTGGAAAAGTTACATATCTATATTGGCACTAGCCCAGTTTGACTCTTTTATGCGCAAGTTGTGTCCATTTCTTAATATAATGCGTTTGACTATGTGCTGTAATTTGCTTAAAGTATTTGTGATACTTGTTCTATTACTCCAAACAACAGCACAGTAATCCATTATATGTAAAACGTATGACTGGTAGAACACAACTTTTATTTCATCAGAACGATAATAGTTTATTCTTTTGAATAGGGCAAGTTTGGAATTTATTTTAGCATTCACTTTATTCACTTGTTCTTTCTATGACAGTGTGCAATCTACATAAACACTGAGAACTTAATAGTTTGAGATAACGCCTTACCAAAATTTAAATTTCATTCCCAAAAGGCTTCAAAAGTGTGTTCTTTATTTTTTATTATTATATATCTATTCTTTCTTATTCATACGTCTTTATTATCCTTATACATCTTTATCATCTCATCTATATACATATTATAACATACACTAAGTGCCTTGAACATGCATATCTGAGTATATAGCCGCTCTATGTTAGAGCTATAAGAGACAGGAAATTGCACAGAACAATACTTATACAACTATGTTTAGAAAGTATGTAAACCTATTTATTTTGAAAGGTCTTTACTCTCTAAAAATGATAAAAGATAACAAATGACTAATCGGATTAAAGTACACGACCTTCCTAAGGGGAAGGTCTGATGATGACCCATCCAATTTCTTATTCTTGAATAACCGGATTTCCACTATAACTACTTATTTATCACCCAATCAACAAACGCTTTGCAAAAGACGTTCGGCTAATTTTTATTTAGAACGTGCTGTTTCCATGGCGTTACTTCAAAATAGTGATCTACCTAGTTCACACTACAGTATCGTCCTTCAGATGATTTCCGATACAAGGATGATTCTAATATATCATGTGTACAAACTACAGTACAGCAGCGCAGCCATGACGACGATGTATAAACAATAAACGCGCGTTACACAGATTGGGACATAAATATTGCTTTTTCCAGAAATTATAGACTTTACTTTCGCTGTCAAAACCTTGAACGCAAAGCGGAAGTGACCTTCTGATCCTCGTAGCGTAGCAATTTTATGATCCTGACCCTAACCCTCAGCGTGACAAATGATGACGCCTAAAAGGAACAAAAAGAAATGGATCATTAAATTTGAATGTTATACAATGTCTTACGCATAATCCGTTTTTGAAAAAGGATTACGGATTACATGCAAAATTTCGTTGCATTTTATGCACTGTTCCATGCTTGAGGGAACCGCGACACAGAGTTTTAATATACACTGTTTATCTTCCAATTAATTTAATGCACTTACATGTGCTGTAAAAGAAGGTTTAACCCCATAGGCATATAAAATAGTCATAAAATTTTAAAAATAAAGTTTTCATATATATATATAATTTAATAATATTTAGTTTCTAGTCAAGAACACATGTTTACTCTTGTTTAGTAATAAATGTTAAAAGATAGAAAAGCCCTTTCAAATAAATAACTTCTAAACATAATAAGAAAGATAACAACCTTTGATAATATTCTGTAATGAAATTTCAGCTTTGGTCAGGCTATTTCTTGAGATAAATGAATATCAAACATAACTTTAGCAATTTTATAGTAAATCTCTAAGAGGGCTTATAGTTTTATTGACATATTTTCATGTACTTCAATGTTCTCAAAGATGTATCTATAAGACTTTCCTTTCTTACTTTTTTATGAAATATACTTCTGTAATCCAGACGTACTGACTATTTGGAGAAAATTGTTGGAGTGTACTCGTTTTAACTATTTCGGTCGCCCTTTCTTTTCCTCGCTCTGTTTGCGCGAAAGCATCATTGATCTAAGAATCTATTATAATTATTATAACGCTGTTAAATATTAATGTTGTACTTAACTTACACTTATGAAGGAATGTATGCTTTGAATAAATTTAAGAAGGATAGACATAGTATTATCTATTATTTCATATTTCAATCCTTTAGGTGCGAAAACGTTTTTCGTAAATAATAAAAAACTTTGTTGATAAATATCTCGCGGAAAAAAATATTAAGTATTTTCTTTGACGAGATTTGACTGTCTTCATTATGAGGCCTTCGTCAAAAATATACTACCGATTTTCTGCTCTTTTCCGGGTGATGTTAATATAGTATAATATAGATAGTGCGTATTCGATCCGATTCGGAAACGTTCAACACAGAAATATGTAGAAGTTCAAAATCAGCCTTTTACCTGGTCAACCCCGTAATACCTATACAAGGTTATATGAAAAGTGTGCGTCTAATGTTATCGAAAGTTACATGATCTACTTCGGATTACATTTTGACCTAATGCTCTGGTGATAAACAAATTCAGAGTATTAAGTAAAGCTTGTTATCTTTGGAGGGCCGTAAGTGCACTCGACTTCGGAGACTTAAACACTAATGGTTTGTTTAAAAGTACATTTCAGAGAAGTATATCAAAGTCTATTGTTATCCCTCGCCCGGCGATCTCTGTCCGTCCGTCAGTCAGTCACATTCTTCAGGGCTATTTCTCATGAATCAATGACTTGAATTCAATAAAACTTCATAGTTTGCTTCACTATTAACACGAAATGTCCATACTGTCAGCATGTTTCTATATTTGTAAGATGATACAGAAAATGAAAGTAGAATCAAAACGCTAAGTAAAATTTCAGACTGTGGCATTGTCATATAATTGTAATTTTGTTTTAAGCGTATACAAGCATGTAAAAAGAGCTGTTATCGTAACTGATAAATGCCCCCGAAATGGTCTCTCGCAGTGTGTGATCTTGCCTTTCAATGTGTGTGCCCGTTACTTGCCCACGACACTTTATCTGCATGTGCTGAACATTTGAACCCATTTATTTAAAATCCTTTAAGAATACCAGAGTTAGAGTCTGAACAGGAAAAAGGTGTATAGCTTCATCACACTATTGTATTTTTTAAACGGGAGTAAATATTTACCTATTTAGCGTCTGTGTCGAAATGGCACACCCTGGTCCAGAAGCACTTTTTATATGCTGATAGAATAAGCAGTCACCATTGTCGTTAACTATCAATTAAATCAAAATGTTTATCACACCTAATTGATCATTGCAAGATCTCGGCTTTCACTGCCACATCATTGCTATTACTATTTTCTAATTTACTCCTTCAAAACTTAAGAAGGTGGATGTATAGGTGTTTTATATATGAGACAAAAACAACAATGTCGTTGCAATTGTCATAATTGAGTAATTCATGTCAACTGAGTGTAGACAAAGGATTTAAATGTATTTAGCTTCCTAAATTGTCATCATATGTGTTTGTTTCTACCTGTTAGAATAGCCCATCAATTGTTAACTTTAAAGTTGTTTGCACATATTCCATTAAAAGCAATGATTATGGTAAAATGTTTTAGTGTGAACAGATTTGCCTTCACTATCAAAAATATGTTAACAAATTTAGGACAGCTGTGTAATTCGTAAATCAGCGTTACCGTTTTTATTTTTGAAACGAAAGAAGTAAGTTTGACGATTTATATTTCATAATTAGAACATTCATAGTCTTGGAAAAACATCGGTAAAAAGATGTTTTTGAAAAGTTTGGTCTGTAGTGGAATGTAGACAAATGCTCTTTAAAGGCAAGCAAATCTCGTGATATGCTCTGTACCACAACGTTTTAGTGGTAAACTAAGTGTGCTTACGGAATATCAATATTGTATGTAACCATAGATCGATGGATCGATTCCCAATAACGGGCGACACTATTTTAAAATTATGATCGATCATAAAGCTCAAAAATGCAACTAAAAAGCTTTAATTTTTACTCCTATGAATATGCTTTATATATGAAATAAGCTTACATGTTACATGTACAGGCTAACGGCATTTTGGTTGGAGCCATAGACTTTGGTACAACATATTCTGGCTGGGCAATTCTATTTGCTCATGAATTCCAATCAGAACCAACAAAGGGTTATGTAAGACAGTGGAAGTCGGGTACCAGTACGCTTATTACAGAGAAAACACCGACTGTAGTACTTATACGGCCAGATGGCCAGACGCTAGAAGCATTTGGATACGATGCAGAAGACAGGTATAGAGAGCTGGTCGAGGAGGGGGAGCACAAGGAATACTATTACTTCCGAAGATTTAAGATGGCACTTCACAAACAACTTGGAGATGTAAGTATAATGTAATTTCGTTGCTGTTTGTTTGAAAGGATCTTATTTCTTAAAACATGGAGAAAACAAAGACATTAAAGAAATAACTCCTGCAAGTGTTCAGTTTTGCAGACATTTCCACGATTCATATCGATACAATAATTACAATGTTCTTCATCTAAAAAAGTAATGTTTGTCCTGTATAATGTTGTGATCGTTATATGACTTCTGTTCTAAAAATTACAAAACTAAAACAAGATTAACCGTGTTACAGTGTCATATGAGCTAGTTCATTTATAATATAATGTCTCCGTTAATGACATTTTCACCTAAATTCCTTATTATTTGACAGAAAATTAATTATGAAATGACGCTAAAGGATGAAATGGGTCACGATCTACGGGCTTTAGACGTATTTTCGTCGGTAATTCGATATTTAGTCGATGACATGCATAAAATCTCTAAGAACAGGATTTTAGGATCCATTGAAAAGTCAGAAGTACATTGGGTTATTACAGTTCCTGCAATATGGACAGATTCTGCTAAGCAGTTTATGAGAAAAGCTGGAGAACAGGTAACATTTTATTTGCGACAACAGTTTCGAAAATATTGGTCTAGTAGATATAAACATGATTGTCTTGGGCTGCAAAATGACATGAAGTATGTTCTGAAAACTTTAAGCAGATTTTGGAAATTAGAAGAAATTGTTGATAAGGTGAGGCATACTCTATAGTTATGTCGCTGTAACTGAATTAATTGAAAGAAATATTTATTCAACCAATCACAATTTATTCTTTTCAGGCTGGAATCTCTCACGATAAACTCAGTATCGCACTTGAACCAGAGGCAGCTTCTATTTTCTGTCGCCATTTGCCGATCGAAAAGAGACTGGACACTTCGGCAGTAGACATTGCCTCTTTTCCCGCTGGTACAAGATACATGGTCCTCGATGCAGGAGGTACGCATGTTGTTTAAACATCCAGGAACGCCTAGTGATTACTTTTGACCAAAACATTACATTTCATGTAGATTTCATATTGCTGAATTAATGTATTTTACTTACGGTCAAAAAGGTACATTAACTTGTGGTTGTTTCAATTTTAAACGTGAAGTTTTTATAATTAATGGGAGCAGATAATAGATTTCATTAAATCTTCACGGGGATGGTCACTTATTGGTTCATATCATATATATATATAAAAAGTAATTCTATGGAGTATTTAGCTTAACATTTTCCAGCACATGCTATACTCTTTATTTAGTTTTAAGTCTATTATTGACACACTCAGTCTTCACTCATCAGAACACCGAAAATATTATTGTGTTTCAGGCGGAACAATTGATATTACTGTGCACGAAGTCCAGGCATCTGGTAATGTCAAAGAAGTTAAAGCTGCGAGTGGGGGTGGTTGGGGTGGCATACTGGTAGATGAAGCATTTGAAAAGCTGATGAAAGATATTGTTGGCACAAATGTATACAATACCTTCAAACACGAAGAAACGGAAGACTGGCTTGATCTGTGGCGCGATTTTGAAGTAAAGAAGAGAAACACGCACCCTGACAAAGATGCAAAGACTGTTATAAAAATGCCTCCAACATTGAACCAAATTTGTGAATTGCAAAACAGGAAGAACCTAGCCGATACAGTGACATCGTCCGGATACGGAGATGATGTTCAGTTTCAAGGAGGCAAGATGAAATTCAAAGCAACTCTTTTTAAGAAGCTTTTCGATATGTCCATTTCAAAGACTATTCAACACACGGAAAATCTTTTCCTCGAAAGAGAAGTCCGACAAACTAAAGCTATTCTTATGGTAGGTGGCTTCTCCGAGTCACCAATGCTACAGAAAGCGGTAATGTCTGCATTTCAAGGTATAAATATCGTTATTCCAACTGATGCATCATCTGCAGTAATGAGAGGCGCGATGATATTCAGACACAGCCCAAAGGCAATCTCAGAGAGAGTGTTGAAGTACACATATGGTGTTGACGCATTGGTGCGATTTGTCGAAGGGGAGCATCCGGAGAATAGACGTATTGTGAAAGATAAAGGGATTTACTGCAGAAATGTCTTCAGTAAACATGTCGAGAAGAATCAGGTCGTCAAAGTTGGAGAGCCTCAGGTAAGGCGATGTTACACGCCGGTTAACAATGTCCAGACTAAGATGTGGTTTAAAATTTACGCATCTGAATTGGAGAATCCGAAGTACACGGACGAAGGCTGTGAATATGTCGGTGATATGTCAGTTGAACTACCAAACCATGACGGAGATCTTGACCGTACCGTTTGGGTATCGCTGACGTTTAGTGGGACAGAAATCGAAATAGAGGGGGAAGATGAGAGGAGCGGTGACAAAACGAAAGTCTTCTTAAACTTTCTCGGTTAAGACTCGTATGTTAGAATGTAAATGTATTCTGATTGCAAAGCTCGGCATGGTATCAACTGAGTAACACATGTTACATGTTAATTTATATATCATAATTATTGTAAATATGATATATTGATGTTTCAGTCATATCTTCTTATTAACCTGTGGATATACCAGAGTCGAAGTTATTTACAGAAAAGTGTAGCCCTGCCTTAATATAACGATCATATTCGGCGTGCAACATGCATAAAACAAGGCAAAATAGACTCTTATTCCATGCAGCGGTAGATATAAACCATACACCTCAAAATGACACATATAATTAGCTGTAATGACTTTTGAGCAATTGATATTTAAACTGAATTGTTTGATTTCTTGCGTTTATAACTAATGCCTGTTATTTGTGATTAAAGTGCCGTTTAATTTAATGAAGTTATTGATATAAACAGCTACTTTATTGCTTTACAGACACTCTGAGTTGATCTCTGTATATGTCATTACAATCTATTTTCCAGTTCATAACGATAGATGTGTTTAGCTTACCTGGGCACATTGTGCTCATTATGAACGTTAACGATTGCCCTGTTCCCGTATTCGTGCGTCATCCAACGACAACAGATGCTTCAAGCGGTATTTCCTTCTAAAATATTTAGCTAGTCCTAAAATACTTGTCTTGGTTTCAACAAGCTTACATTTTATGTTTCTTTCTTCTGACGATTTTTCGTTGCACGAAGGGCAGTCAGGGCAAAAAATAGAAAAAAAGTCTTAGAATGAATCTTGTCGTAAACTACTGATCTGAATCCACACAGAATGATTTCACACACATGTTCCTCGGATGACTCTCTACCAAGAGAGAACTAATTATGTTGAATCGTCAAAAATATATCCGACAGGGGCAAGGACTGTTTTCCGTATATGCATATAGTCCTTACTTTTTTGTGTCTTACTTCCCCGTTAGAAAAGAGTCTGACATAAATGTTTACTAGGTGACCCTCTACCAAGCTTTTGAATCGCCAAAACGTGACGCCCATGGGCGTAATCCATTCCCTGTTATAACAGCAACAATTTTAAAACTTTGAATGTCCAAAATGCAGGACCAGAGCTTTGACATTTGTAATGTAGCATTGCCCTTTTTTACATAGACTTGTACAGAATGAGGAAACCTTCAAAATATTAATTTGCTCGAATCCGCACTGTGCAAAGTTTTGATAGTGGATCCATAGCATTGTATAATAGTCCTCTACATTGCACTATAGCCCTGGAGTCAAAATAGGCGCAACATCATTAATTATTTTTGATATAGACTTGTATCAGAAAAAGAATTTAAAATCCTCTTGTTTACATGAAAACGTTCTTCTCTTCAGAAACTGCAAAGCATAGCACATTGGTTTTTGGCATAAAGCATTATGTAGTGATCCTGTTATAACCCACTGAGGTTATAATTGGCCCCGCCCCAGGGTTACTTGTTTTACGTAAACTGTAAAAGAACATCTTCTAACTTCGCGCATCGTCATCATTACTTCGCGTTATCGCCAAATGAAATGTTTGAGAGAAGACGATAGGCATAACTGGACACCGAACAGCTTAGATTAATCGCTCTCAAGAGAAAGAAGCAATGTGGAATTATTTGTATGCTGCCTAGGGTCACTACAGCAGTGGCTCTGGCGGGGATCAATCACGAGACTCTCCGATCCTGAGGCGAGCTCGCTACCACTGCACCTCGGCGGCTCCAAAGTACTTAATCATAGTCATTCACACTATTTTAAATAGTATGTCCGCTTAACCCTTTTCAACGAAGGACATAACAAATGGCTCACTGTTTCGATCACAAAAGCCAAACACTTGGGTAATGAGGGCGGTAACAATGAAGGATTTAGAAGTTATTTTGATGGCATATTTTCAACAGTAAACGTCGGTTTTGATTCAAAGTGTTCAGAAACATTTTTTAAAGAAATAGCCGCTACCCTTTTACTTGTTCCTTTATCAAAATCAAAAACGTCTTATCCCCAAACCCATCAAACTGTACTTATGCCCTTTTTGGACTCCAAGTTCCTTCAAGCACTGCAGTTAAATATGCACCAAATATGAGGACTTTATACTGTAATAGAGGTGGTTAGAAAACCTATTTAATTTTGAATTTGTAGTCCATTACTTATTTTGAGGAGTATACATTATCCAAGTGCAGAAAGTAGAGAAATTGCACGGTACATGGGTATACTGTAAGAATTTACAACTAAGTGTGACAAAAATGGTGTGCCATTTGTAAATCTGCTTGTTTTTGTGAAAATATTGTGCAACTTATTTGTTGTACACTTTATTTAATGTGAATATTACGTCAGTTGTAGAGTTTCATGATACTATTGATTATTTTGGTTTGTACTGTTTTCTCAAGTATGCGTTCTATGTATGTTACTTATTAAGTTTATACTTGAATTAAGCTGAGGCTGAAATATAGGTTTGAGCCGCGTTGTTGAAAAGTCAGCCTTAGCGACATGATATTCAATCAACCTGTTTGTGGTTTTAAAACCCGCCTTTAGTTGAATGCAGTTCCGGAAAATATTAAAACACTATATGTACCTTTACGTTCTTTGTTTAACGTCAGTGTAAGTTTACGCTGGCAAAGTAGTTCGTTGCAAGCTTAAGAAGAATTATAAAACCACATATTTATCAAACGTTTTCTTTTAACGATACAAAATGTACTGAGGTTTTCAAGTGTTAGAAAATCTAATAGTACTTTTTCATTGTAGCCAACCCACGCAACCCTTTGGTATCGTCAACATGGAAACAGATGAATTTCGCCCCACTTCAAGTAAGTTTTTTGTCAATATCATTGCTAATACCTGATGGATTTTCCTCAGAAAAAAGGCAGAGGGTACCCGAAATTTGAAGCGATATCAGCATGCCTTTGCGTTTTTTAAATGTTTTATAGCTTTTTCATGAAAGGAAATTTAGATGCGGATAATTTGACGATAATTATATTCCCTTCGAAAAGTAAATGTTAAAAGAAATATGTAATAAAGATAGGTGACTTTCCACCATTTCCATACTCTGTTATGACATTTCCTGTAATTTATTTACTGTACAGACCTTTTTCTACTATTCTATGAATGAAAATGACAGCTATCAGAACTGCAACATTTTCTTGAAAATCCCAAGTTCTTTGATAATACCAGACATTAATTTCTGCCTTTCTGATTCAAGTGCAGACTATGATCAAAATATTTCACTTGTGACCTTATTCAACAGTGAACACTAATTACTGGAAAATAAGTCTAGTTTAATAATCAACATACAATAAAGTCCAAAATGTACAGGGTGACTGTATATGAAATTTAGGTGTATAAAAGCCGTTTAGAGAGATCAATGTTGACCTTTGACCCATTTTTCGCCTTTTCTCGCCTTTTCTATTGTTGACTTTTACGGAAGTTCTTTGGTATTCCGAAGCCCTGAAGGTCTAAGGTTGCCATATGCAAATCCTTTTCCTAACTCAAGTTAAAACATTTTTCACTCAGATGTGTCGGGTGTTTTGTAAACAATCTTTTAGTTCTTAATCTGTGATTCAAGAACAAGCGTATGTATGGTTGATCTTCAATCGTATTATTTTCTCAACTTTATTTTAAACTTCCTTTACTTAGGTTTATAGTGTTTGTAATCATTTCAACAGCATTATTGTACCTTACCCGCTAAATATACATACTCTTAAAGCTTGTTAAGGCCGTTTAGCGCGACATTTTTCCCCTAATCATTTTTTTTCAATTTAAGTGTTTTGGTATTTTTACCAGGGAAAAACGAAGTGGACGAAGTAGATAGCTAAATTCAGTATTTTGACTACAACATACTGTAAAGCTTTGTTCTCAATCAAAATGCTGTTTATACATGTATTGTATTTGTCCATGCTTTCATAAATGAAAACATTGTGTTTAAACAAACCATGACTTAGTGATGATCGCCCAATGTCAAAAAGCATACTGAACAGATTTGAAATGTTTCACCTTTAGAAAGATTTATTGTGCAAAACTCGCTTTTAGAATATGCACTTCATATTGAAAGATAACAGAACCGATGCAAATCCAAAACACATTAAACTGACAGCAAAACGACCTTAAAGCTGCTCATTTACAAATGAGGTAAACAATTGAATAACATCTTCCACACAACGTTTTCAGATCTCAAACATTAAGATTAAGCCAAACTTTAACATACTAAAGGAAAATTTTATGAAAATAAAACCCGAATTCTTTACTTAAATTCTAGAAAATACGCTAAATTCAAAATAGTTTGTGACGCTTTATATTTTTGTGGTGCATATTTTGTTGATTCAGCTATACACTTAGTATTTTTATCGATTCATCAGTTTAAATAGGTATCTCCTCCAAATTAATGGACAATTAAGAAGTATTTTTAAGAAATCCAATTTTTCAGCATGATCTTTCGGCGAGCATGCAGCTTTAAACAAATTTTACAGAGAATAAAAGATCTGCATTTCATCCTCATTCTATAACGCTTACTGAGAGATCTTCCAAACGCAAATATGCTTGTATAAATAAGAATCTGAAATTTGATGCGAAAACGTTCATATTGTTAAATTATAAGAAAGAGCTAATCACCATAAGATAGTAAAGACAGTCTGTGTGCATCTGTTTACATTCCGCTATCCTTGCGCTGTGATTAGTGGAGATACGTGACCTTTCACTCACATGTATAATGACATCATTAGCATCAGCATCATTTTAATCAGTCGGCTCTCTCGGTGACTGGCAGTTTAACAAATAGACAACGGCTTCAATGTCGACAGAGTTGCATTAAGAGGATGTGGATAATATCTTAAAAACCAAATATTCTACACCCATTTAAAATAAGTCGAATTGAGGATTACGATTTATACTATATTTGACTAAAATCACTTGTTTATAAAGGCTTTTGTCTATTGATACCAGTCAAAGTAAATGATCACAACTACTTACGTCATGCACTTTGTTTGTATTATTTTGTATAGATATTATGACCTTTTCAATCGATAAATTTAATCTTTTGCGCAGTACGTGGAATACGCACTGTTAATTTACTTCCCTGTCGGCCATTTTATCTACTATGTAAAATGGTAAGTACTGTTTTAAACTGCAAAATTTCACTTATGTTGACTGTTTCTTAATCAGCCGATTAAGGATACCAACTGAATCAAAGATGTACATTCTCAATTCATTCTCAAGCCATAGGAAAACACTTTTTAGAAACGTGCAGGTAGAGCAAGAATACAATGCTTAATCACTCTAACCACAATTTAGTTTTATGTTATCATTGTTATACAAACGTTTTCGCATAATACTGGCCGTATCTGTACAGTATTCAATTTGTCAAAATTCTTTTCCAAACGTTTTCGTTTAATGATCATGGGTTCCTCAAATTAAATCTTCAAAATCATAAATGGTTTTTGCAACGACTGCAAGTAAAATATCACAAATTTATCGCAAAGCATAATGAAATAGATATCATTTGTCACATACATGCGACCCAAACAGAAAACAATACATTATGTCTTAAGCTTTCTTCTTGTTGAATATCAAAACCTATGGAAATCGTTGGAAAAAATCAAAAAGGTAGTTGCAAGGAGAAAATAAAACGATAATACAGTCTCTATTTGAAGATTACTGATAGCGTTGATAAATTTGATTTGAATAGATTTATAACCGTTATGTTTTAAATTTAGATATCTTACTTATGTTACACATTAAGTATAGAGTAGTTGAACGTCTTTATCTTACGTTTTATTGATTCATTAAGTACGAAAGCCGAGAAGGATCAAATAACAAACGAAAAAAAACACTATTCGTAAACGCACACATACGGTAAATAAACCCGTACGTACGAGAATAAATCGCGTACGTAGGAGGATAAACGAGTATATGCGATAATTAAACGCATATATGCGAGAATAAAACGTGTACGTGCGATAATAAAATGCGAAATGTGTACGTACGAGAATAAAACACGAACGTACGAGAAGTAAACACGTACGTACGAGAATAATGCGCGTACAAGAAATAAACACAAATGTACAAAAAATAAATTAGTTAACATGATGATTAAAAGCGTACTTCTGAGAGAAAAATACGTACCTATGATTTTTTAATTTACAAAGATAAAAATATTTTACTCTCCAACGCTGGACATTAAAGCTATTTTAAGCTCTTTCTATTAGTTTCATTTATCAGTGAAATACATTTAGTCTAACCTGCATTAGCGGTCACCTGTATATGTCGTGACCCTGTCTGAAACGGCCATCCTCATGGAGAAAAATCCCTTTATTATGACCCCGTATATAGAGTGGCACTGTCTAACGCAGTCAGCTACCAGCTAAAATGACGCATAGTTGCTCTACGACCCCTCTCACAATGTCAGATATCGCAGTGTGGATTTTCTAATTATACCATTTTCAATAAAATGACAATCAATCTAAATCATTGTGTAGCATGTTAGAAAGGAGTTATATCATACCTTCAAGTGGGATTTCTTTAAATATCGGAAAAGTTTTGAAAGAATAGGTTAATATTTTGTATGAATAAAACTCTCAATTATGAAGTAGAAAATTTGCTTACGACCAGATTTTATGACAGAAGTTGGACAATTTTCTTGTAATTTAATTTGTTAAAACTAATTCATTTTAGCTCGATTGTGAAGAAAGCTTGAGGCTTATCGAGTCACTATCGAGTCCGCTTCCTGGAAAAACCAGTACCAGTGTCATAAGAGGAGGTACGGTCGTGACCCTAGTTGGGCTCCAACCCGCATTCTCCGGGATGAGTGGCAGACACCTTAACCTCTTCACCACCGCTCCCCTTTAACACCTGAACCTCTTCACCACCGCTCCCCTTTTGGGGATGTACATACGCGTTTATTTCTTGTACGTATGCGTTTGATTCTCGTACGTACGCGTTTTATTTTCGTACGTACGCGTTTTTATCTCATATGTACGCGTTTAATTCTCGTATGTACGCTTTTATACTCGTACGTTCTCGCATATGCCCATTTACGAGTAACATTAACATTTTCTTGTATTTATTTGGCCCTTCTAGGCTTGTATTACGGTATATATCCTGTATGTTTTTTAAAATGTTAGTAAACCTCATTATAGTAATAGTCTGGTAAAATAAGCGACAGTAATTCAAACTATAAAGCTAAAGAGTACAGTTAAGACAATGTGTATTCGAACAGGTTCGGAAACTTTTGGAAACAAAAGTCTATAGATATCAAAACTAAGCCTTTCTATGAGACAATCCCATAATGAAATATGCTTAATGTGTGCACTTATAGTCGGAACAAGATACAATGAGTGTGCGTCTTATGTTACCAAACGTTATAGATCCAATTCGATAACGCTACTATTATCGGAAAATCCCATTTCAACGGTATAGGTAAAGAAATAGTATTACATGTATACTTAATACGTTTATAAATATACTGGACAAAAATGGTGCAGGCCTAGAGGATAAGGTGTCTGAATCCGGACTAATTTATGCATTGTCGCCGAAATATCACGTCTAATCGCAGCAATTTCCTTTTAAGTTTTTATTTAAGTTTCGTAATTTTCTTTTTAATTTTTATGAGGAAGTTAAATTACCATTCTAATTTTTAATCAATATTATTTTAATTCGATTTCCATTTTTCTAAAATGAGACGATATGATCAATTACCTTCATTACAAATTTAACAATTTCTGCACATTCGTAGTTTTTATGATGTTTTATTTTTAACCATAAGATCTACGCAACTTTTCTTTTTCGAACTTAGCATTTCTACCCTCATGTATAAAGACCAAATTTTGAATTCATTTTCCATATACTTCCAATAAAGCCCGTGCAGTTCGTAAATAGTAAATAGACTAATATGAATGCAAAACCATAAAAAAAATGAAAATACTTACCCGGCCAGGAATCGAACTCGTGATACCAAGTTTCAAGGGCGGCCGATTTATCCGTTTCGCCACACTTCTTTGGTGAATTAACAAGACTATACTTGCGTGCATATACCTTTTTTTGAAAAAATATGCAGGGATATTTTCCACCTGAGTACCCCCGATACCTTGTTTATGTAAACATGATAATAGTAGAAATATCGAATTTTACCTTATAGTTCATCTACTTTGGATTCGAAACTGAATTTTTTCACTCTCCTGTTTCAGAACAATCATCTGACAGTTCTACATTTAAACAGCCAGTATATATTCAAAAATGTTCGATCATGGGCTATCCCCAAAATCGATGTTCCAACATGTCAAATCGCATCACAAACTGATTTCAATTACCGGTATATATTTGTACCAAGATACAGAAAATGAAAAGTAAACGTAGAATCAAAACACTGAGTGAAATGATAAAATATGACATACTCATGAAATTGTAAGATAAATTTAAAGAAACTATAATTCGAACGCGTAAACCACCATGCAAAAACGCATTACCAATTCACTAAGATACCATAATACGTTTTAGCCATGTTAGACCCTCCCACTGAGGCAAGGTGTTTGTGTGAAAAATGACAGAAGACAGCAAATTTATAGGAAGGGGCCTTAATTCAGCGAAACATCATTGAACAGTCATTCTGGCAGTACATTTGTATGTGCATCTCATTTGTTGGTGAACCTTCCTATGAATTGTTTTATATTCCAACTTGTGGTTGCCGGTAAATAGTACGGACTTGAGGGTATATTTAATAAATCAAAGGGAAATTACTCTGTAAACAGTTATTGAACCTCAACATGAAGATAGTTTGCCAATCTTAATAATAACGCTTTCTATTAAGTTTCATTGATTTCAAGCCATGTTTTCGTTAGAAATAGTCCGGGCACAAAATGTGCTATAAGTACCTGATATACAGATAATGAAAGGGTCATAATCCAGTGTAAAAGTCTTCGAACCAGGATGCAATATAATGCATCTCCTCTTGTTAAGAAAGTCTTGCATAAAGATTGGTTGAATTCAAGCAGATGGTTACTGGGTAATAGCACGGACACGAAGGTATATGAAGAAGTAATTAAAGGGCAATACCTCAAAGAAAAGTCCTTGAACTGAAACATGCTGATACTATATACAGCTCCTCTTAATAGTACATCAGTTTTGCTAAAGTCAAATCTGTAAATCCTAAGAAATAGTCCGGACAAGAATGAGGGGCGAACTCAAGGACGGAGACCGATACCACATCCAGCGGGTGGTGGTATGATAAAGACATCGACTTATCATGGAATCTATTATTCTATTTTTACCTGTTGATGTCAAATATCAATTCAAGGGACTAAACAATTAATTTAAACCGTCAAGTCTTAAAGTCGATAAAAAGCTGTTTTCGAAACTTTTTGTCTTTACTTGTATATATAATGTAGGCAAGCGTTCTTTGAAGTCAAGGAAAGCGTTCGAGACTCTCTGAAAATAAACAGGAATACCACAAGTTTTTAGTGGTAAAGTAAGGGTTTTTTTTGTTTTAATCGATGTTGTATTTAACCGTAGATCGATTAATCGATTCCCTAATAATCAGTTATTATAAAACTCATTTAAATGCAAAAATGATATTCAATTTTCTTCATATGAAGGTGTTTTACATATGAATAAAAACTTGCTTGTTACAGGCTAGTGACATTCTAGTTGGAGCAATAGATTTTGGTACAACATATTCTGGTTGGGCAATTCTATTTGCTCATGAATTCAAATCAGAGCCAACAAAAGGTTATGTAAAACAGTGGCAGTCGGGTACCAGTACGCTTATTACAGAGAAAACACCGACTGTAGTACTCATAAGACCTGATGGTCAGACGCTTGAAGCGTTTGGATACGATGCGGAAGATAGGTATAGAGAGCTGGTGGAAGAGGAGGAGCATGAAGGCTACTATTACTTCCGAAGATTTAAGATGGCACTTCACAAACAACTTGGAGAGGTAAGGATATTGTAATTATATTTACAATTAGCTGAGAGATCGGTATGGGTTTCATACGCAAACGCATTAAATCACTCATAAAATTCATTGTAATACGAAAATGTTACTACTTATTTGAAAGGATATTACTAATGAAAAATGTTCCTCGTACATGTATATAAAAAGTAAGGTTTGTTTTGTATAATGTTGTGATTTTCGTATCACTTCTTTATTTTTAATGGCAAAACGATATTCATATGATTAAAAAAATGTAAAAAAAATTTTTATCGTAGTGTAATATCCTCTGTGCTATTTATTAATATGCCTCTGTAAATGAAATTTTAATACGAGTGCGGCACACATATTGTATTTCTTTTCACAGAAAATTGATTATGAAATGACGCTTAAAGATGAAATGGGTCAAGAGTTACGGGCAATAGACGTATTTTCGATGGCAATTCAATACCTAGTGGATGACATGCATAAAATCTCTAAGGACAGCATTTTGGGATCTATCAAAAAGTCAGAAGTACATTGGGTCATTACAGTTCCTGCAATATGGACAGATTCTGCGAAGCAATTTATGAGAAAAGCTGGAGAACAGGTAACAATTTCTATCCGTCAGAAGTTTGAAAATATTTTTAAACAGGATTGTTTGTGGCTACAAAATGACATGAAATTAAGCACTGAAGACTTAAAAATTAGCAGGAAATTAGCATCACAATAAATAAACAGTTATCAAGATTTATTAAAACCGTCATCATTTATATTGTTCAGGCTGGAATCTCCCACGATAAACTAAGTATTTCACTTGAGCCAGAAGCAGCTTCTATTTTCTGTCGCCATTTGCCAATGGAAAAGAGACTTGATACGACGAAGGTAGACATCGCTTCTTTTTCTGCTGGTACAAGATACATGGTCCTCGATGCAGGAGGTATGAATGCTGTGTAAATATCCAGGAACGCTTAATGAATACTTACGGCTGAAACGTACATTTTACGTAGATCGCATGATGCATAATGTATATACATTCACATTTGCTTTTTTAAATATTAGACATATTATTTGCACATTGAAAGGAAGTCGATAATAAAATTGTATTAAATTGTGACGAGTTCACTTTATGGATTTTAGCTTGATAGTTTTCCAGTATATATTCCACGTTTTATTTAGTACCAATAATCCAGTGTTCAAATATTAAGTTCTGTTTCAACACAACCTGTTATATTTGTTTGATCATTTTAGCATCAACAATATTTATTCTGTTTCAGGTGGAACAATTGATATAACTGTTCACGAAGTCCAACCGTCTGGCACAGTCAAAGAAATTAAAGCTGCTAGTGGAGGTGGATGGGGTGGTATAC
>JAUMHA010099847.1:0-13412 GCA_032359765.1 Saxidomus gigantea
CCCGGGTGTCACTTGGTTTTACACAGGCTATATAGGAAAAACTTTAAAGATCTTGTTTTCTGAAAGCACAAGGCCTAGAGCTTAGATATTTGGCATGTAGCATTGTCTAGAGGACCTTTACCAAGAATGTTCAATTATTACCCCCGCGTCAAATTTGACCCCGCCCGGGGGTCACTTGTTTTTACATAGGCTTATTTCGGAGAGAATGTTTACAAATCTTCTTCTCTAAAACAACAGTGCCTAGAGCTGAGATATTTGGCATGTAGCATTGCCTAGTTGACAGTTGACCTCTACCAAGTTTGTTAAAATCTGACCCAGCCCAGGGGGTTCTCTTGATTTTACATAGGAAAAACTTAAAAGTCTTCTCTGAAACCATAAGGCGTAGAACTTAAATATTTAGCATGTAGCGTTGCCTTGTGGACCTTTACTAAGATTGTTAAAATCATGACCCCTGTTTGAAAATTAACTCATCCCGGGAGGGGGAGGGGCACTTGATTTTGCATAGGCTTATAAAGGGAAAACTTAAAAAAAACACAAGGCCCACAGGCAGAGCTTAGACCTCTACGAAGTATGTTCAAATCATGACCCCTTGTATTATTGGCAATTGTATACAGGTGAGCGGTAAAGGGCCATCTTGGCCCTCTTGTTTAATTTAATTCAGTGTACTTATGTTCGTGTTGAACCGCCTCGGTATGTTTCGGCGATGATCATTGTAACGTGTATGCCAATAAACTATTTGACTTTGAATTTACTTGACTTTTAGTTCTAAAGCTGATTAAATTCAAACTAATCAATAAAGATAGATTTGATAGTAAAAGCGACAAACTTCGTTCAGTCTGATGAGTTAAGACTTACAGTTTACCATCGCAAATAGGGGAATATTTAAGAATAATAATAAAATAACGAAAATATATGAAAAAATTTTAGTTATAATATAATTAGTCATTCACATTTAAATTTCAATGTCCCCAACGCTTCGTTACGTGTCCTATATACTGCTTTTTCTTATCTCTATGTTGTTTTTTCCGAGACTTGTGGATGCTCCGTTTATAAGTTTCGGGACAATTTTTCTCATTTTACATTAGAAGCAACAAATATCACAATCTGTTTATCCTGCAAAATGCAATAAATAAAACTTAAAGAAGAAACGGAAGTCATCATGAATCAAACAATTACAGTTAAACATAAAAAGAACAAATTAATTATAATTTAGATATGGTATGAACAAGAATAACCGCACTTCTGATTATAGCGATTTGAAAACTGTTGACCTTTACTCTATAAGCAGTCATAGATATTAAGAAGGCACGGACACAGGGTTCGATTATGAACGGACGGTCGTTTGTAGCTAATGTGAAGCCCTCCCGATAAGTACATATAATGCTTATTTTGTTGAAAATTTCAGAAAGATTGAAAACACATGCTCTGTTCATAGAAAAGATGAAGTTCAATACCAGAATTGAATTTTGGACCAGTTGTTCAAGACATCATGCAAAATAACTCCAAATAGTGTTATATGAAAACACGAAATAAGTTAGACCCTATTTCTTTTTAAATAAATGTAAATGAGATGGAAAACTTGCAGTTATCTTTTCTTCTTCACTGCAATGTCATTGTCTGTTTTCAAAACTTACAGTTGAACCAATACCGTAGAAAAATGTTGAAAGAGAATTGTCCGCTGTATAAAACTAAAGATATTGTATTACACTCCATATTTTATTCTTTGCTTCAATAACAGACTATGTGCGGTATATTAGAAATATTGCACAAATGCAATGACTGGGCAAGTGTTTTGGAATACCATCAATCTAGTATACCGCTGTTTGTGAATATAACAGATGGATTCAAGTTCACTAGATGTAATAGTTTCAATTGATCAGTCCTTTACAAATATAACACCGCTAGGCGATATTAGGTAATTAAAATAAATTTAGCTCAGAGGACTTCCACGACAATTGAAAGCCACGCGTGATGCAAATTCGTTAATATATAAAACAGCGTCTTATGCTGATTGCATAAATGTAGAATTTTTTGAGCTGGTTTCAAACTCTTGAAGTATACGTGTTGAAAAAACAAAGCCGTGCATAAATCATGGGTAACCGAATCGTATTAAGTCTGCTATTGTCTGTATTGCTTTGTCAGCAAATGGCCCATGTTGTCTCACAATATACAGAATTAGAAGTACCAATGGATTATGGGAACGATAATGTTGGAACTGATCTTGATGGAATGAAACAGCTTTTTAACGACGTACTCAAAGAGTAAGTGCATTTTGTCAATATTTTTGTCCATATATATTAAAATACTCTGTTCAAACTATCAAACATGCTCAAATACTAAAAACTATATGAAATAACATGTTAACAAATGCATTATACAAACGGGAACATTTGTTATATTGACGGGTAACATTCTTACTAGTTTATTTGGCATAAATATATACAATGTTCGTCGTAAGTACACAATTTGAATGGTGGTATACAAAAGGAACAAAGGAGTTACTAATATTCAAGAAAAGCATGATTTGTGATTTACTTTACCGACTACTTAAACACAAATTATGGTATGATAAAAACTAGCAGTATCAATTTAAATCAGTGTAAACATCAACTTCGTATTTTCAAAATTGCAAATCAATAATGTGGCTTGGAATAAGTCTCTTACAGTTATCGCATGGTACATACATTTTGCTAACTAAGTAAGATCGTATTCGTATTATGCCAATGACAATTAATATTTGGTAAGCAGGTTTTAGGAGAATCTCTATAACATGGAAATACTAACAGAAAGTTGTATTCATTTTCAATCACATTCACATTGTATCTGGGGCAGATTCTAAGTCTCTATCTGTATTTTTATGTCTCCCTTCTTCTATGAATAAATTGCGTGCAGAACATCGTTATTTGAATAATGCAGTTATATAATTAACATTCTCTATAAATGAAAAAATATTTTCAATTATGAGGTTTGAAAACCATTGTTGGAAAAATTGATTATACACGCATCTCTTAACGGAAATATTCTGTATTCGTACATTCGACACAAAGACGGTATTCGATGAAAATGATAATTCTGTATCGTTGAACACTAAAAGTATTTTTCTGAATCATTTGTATCTTCACCAGCTACGACACCAGAATCCGACCTCGTGTCAACCAGTCACAGATGGTTCAGGTGAATACATCTTTTATCCCGCAAGGCTTGATAGAGTTCGATACATCAGAGCAGAAATTCTCCATCCTTGGTTACTTCCGCGTTCGCTGGCAAGACGAAGTGATTACATGGAATCCATCCGACTTTGCCGAAACGAATTTCATTAAAGTGCCAGTAGCTGAAATATGGAAACCAAGTCTTATCATTTTAAAAGTATGTCTGAATTTGTTTTTCAATTTCAAAGACACGGGACGCAAGTAGAATTCTTTATACTGGCATTCTTAAACATTTTTAAATATTAAACTGTAGATGTTATTTAAGAAGAAAAAATACTATTTTGTATTTTGTCGAATTGTAACACTGAAATAATGTACACTGCAGAAAACCGATCTCGGCAGATATATATGCATATATATATTTCAGAAAGATATATGCATACACTGATAACTATAATTTGAACCATAATTTCTTTCTTTAAAATAGGCGTTTGATGGTGATGGGGTGGTTGGTGATGCTAAAACAGATATAACGAAGATATCGTCTGACGGTATTATCCAATGGGTTCCAAATGGCATTTACAGGTACGTTGTCTACTCTCAACAAATTACCCTGAATAAAAGTAGTGCCGACACGCATGCTGAACAGTGGCGTGATAATTTTAAACGTCCAATTTATAGTGTTGTCACAAATAAATTAAATGAAAGATACAATGGAAGTATTGGGTTAACCCATCATCTGTTTTGAATAAAAAGGTAGATTTTAGAGATTCGTTTTTCACAAAACGTGACCCTTTTAGTCAACATCAAATATTACTCATTGGTTCTTTAACATGATTTACAATTTTATAATCTTTTAGTAAAAACCTCAACTCTTACAAACTCTTCAACGAGTTCAACTAATTTTGTTCCTTGACGGGACATTGGCTTATGTCATTTCCTGAACATCACATACTTTTCGCGGGGAGAAAATGAGAGCGCACTTATAAGAGATAAGCACACGACTATTCTCATAACATCAGCCACAACGTCTTTTCCTGATTTTGTTGATTTCGTTTGGACATCAAAGTCGCGTTCTGTAGAAGCATTTGGAAAGAAATATACCACAGTAATCCATAGTTAAATGCAAAATGTCTTGATGTATAACTGCATGTCTTTTGTAGTAACTTCACTTCATACTTTAATTGCTACCGTTATGCCGCATATTAAGGCATTATTCTCTTGTTTAAAGCAGATTTTTCTAGTTTCTTTGAGTCACCCACCCTTCTCACTATCCTTGAAAATGGTAAGACTGCAAAAATAAATCGTGTTACAATCTGAAATGATTACATTGTCTACACAAAACACCGTCCCTTCATCTTTGTAACATTAAAATATAATAACTGGCAGGTATAGGAAACCAGTGTTACAGTATGCAATATTTATATATGAACATACTTCAAATGTTTTCGAAAATGTAACATAAATATAGATAAATATAAAAATATTCTTTATTGGTACTTTTCCGTTCGTTGCAGTATTGTTTGCCACGTGGACATAAAGTACTACCCATTTGACGAACAAACATGTACAATCACCTACTACGTTTCTGACGAAACAATCGCGACTGTTGAACTGGACCATCCTGACGATGTAACATTGGATGAATTTACTGAAAATTCTGCGTGGAGAATCACAAGCATCACCAAGAGACGATATCTAAAATATAACACTTACCACGTGGATGTAGAATTCAAGCTTCAAAGGAGACCAAACTTTGCTGCATTTACACTTATTATGCCATTACTCATGTTGGCTTTCTTGAATATTTGCATGTTCTTAGTCCCAATTGGTTCTGGAGAAAAGGGTTCCTTTGCTATCACAATATTCCTTTCCTATGGCATCTTTGTCACTATTGTTAGTGACACTCTTCCGGACAACTCTCTTCAAATATCATACTTTCTTCTTTTCATCATACTGCTGCTGTTTATGAGCGTTCTATCGGTTCTGTATACCATCGTACAAGCAAAAGTGATGGCTAGCATTGGGGAGAAGGAATGCACGTTAAAATGCTTCTGTTCCAGGGGAAATTCAGACAACAAAGTCATGCCATTTACGGATGATTCTCAAGGGGGTTGCAACTCGGACAAGAATCCTGAAATTTGTGAAGTTGATCTTGAGGCTGACAAGTCCAGTGAAATATATACTTGGGGAATGTTTCTGGACAAAATGGACATAATCATATTCTTTGTGTTCTTTGCTTTAATTCTTATGTCTACATGCGGATTCTTCAGTCTCATGCTAAAAAGAGTTAATGAATCAACAGTGAGTGAAATATAAATATATTACTTTACACCCTTGAAATGCTAAAGTTCATTGTTGCCGGTATTTTTTGACTCTATAATTGTCACTCTATTTGTTGTACATGTATGCTGCTTCATGGTGTACTCCGACAAAAGGCATTTGACATTGACATTTCTTGCAATTCGGGTGTTGCAACTGCTTATAACATTTGTTTGACCAATAACGATGGTTTTACTGTGAAAAAGAGGACTATTGTTTGTACACAAACAGTCCGAACGTTGCTGACAATTATTTTTGGGAAGAAACGAGAGAAGTTGGGAGGAAAATAATGTGTCAGCTTTTTAAAAATAAAAAGAACATAGTTAAGAACATTGTTACTCTAACCAAACATTCATTATAATTATATTCGTAAGAAAAATAACAATGCGATCGTTGTGTCTTATTTCGAGGTCGTTCAGCTTAAGGAACTGATACTAATGGTTTTATTGTTCAAAGTATTGTTTTAAAGTGTTGTTTTTTTCTAAATATTGAATTTTGTAGATGTTTATAGTGTTTAAATGTTTCATGCACGACTTAAGGTCGCCTTTAATCTGCCATTTATTAATTCTAAAAAATCGCCCGAAAGCTTTTACATGTGCCTTCTGCCCTTGTATTTAGTAGAAATAAAAAAAATGCATCCAGTTAATTCTTTTGTTGCTTAGATTCTAAAAATCTTATAATTCTATGACTTATCATAAACATTCTTCTGCATTTCGCATTTTAACTTTAGAGATAGAGTAAAGTTGTTGCTACTGGATTTATATCACAGGATTGCTGTCCTTACCAATCATCATCGTAAAATTACGTCACGTGACTGTCATACAATTGAATAATTGAATAAAGGAGTGCTCTATGTGTAGATTATTGTCAAGAACTCATGAAAAATAGTCATATATCACTACTGTAGTGCTCTAAGTCATGGATTAAGAATTTTAAACGTATTATTTAATTACGGAACGCACATTACCTCAAATAATTAATTGCATTTTCAAACAGTGGCTATAGAACACAATATTACCGGAAACTGAACCAATGACATTAAAATGGTGTTTTTTTTGCAGACAGACACAGTTCGTTTAGACAAAAACATTGATGTAGAAATATCATTTAAGGCAATAATTGAGATAGAGCACTATAAGAATCATACTACCAAATTCGTTGAAGTTCGCCAGGGTTGACGCATGTTTTGGTAATTATTATTGGCATGGTTGCACTTGTTGGTTTATACTTACTGCTGTTTGATGAACTTATTTAAGTATTTAGATGTGTATTTCCTATTTGTTTAAATTGAATTGTATATTGTATATGTATCTATTAATAAACATCTTTGTTGGTTTCTTTTTTATCTGTTCGTTACTTTTCCAGTTGCAGCCGATTTTGTCAAAGGGCTTACTCTGTATTTCAAGTAATTCCCCTTTTCATGATGTTTATAACAAATACAGAGTAAAAGTTATATTAGATGTAGTAAAACTTAATACATGTGTTTACAATCTTAAAGATTGCTCTCCTCCAACTACTTTAAAAGAATATTCAAGTCAGCATTTTCATTCTTATTGAACATTTTTACAATAAGCCGCTTCTCCGTATTCAATTAACAATGACAAAATAAATAGAGCGTATGTACACCAATCGGGTAAATAAGCTGCAGCTGATACTGGTGTCCATGTAGTACCCTTAGATAATGATCTTAAAGGGTTATAATTCGTTTTATAACCACGTCCTGTTATCACCCGGTTTCCCAGATCAAATTAAAAATGGTTCATGGTACGGTTAAAGTGATCAAACTGGTAAATTCAAACACATTCACAAAATATTTGCACGTCCGTTGTAATTATTTTACAGATGACATTCATTGTTTGGGGATTACCTAAGGCGATTTCTCCTATAGTGTTGGCAAATCAATTCAAGTAGTCAACAAATAGTTACTTCAATAGTCCTATGCATCAGCAACATGTTAATACAGAACTGGTTTGAGGTATTGATGAATACTTCACTGACATGGAAAAATTTCTATGCTTTACTTCAGCCACACTCTTACACAGCAAACAATGGTGCAAGGACATTTCCATACCTAATTATGAAAGACCATTGTTATGTATCAAATTAACCAATTGAGATATTTATGTAAGCGTATATTACATTTAAAATTCAAACATAATTAATAACTAATATATAATATTAGCAGCAAATTAATTAAAATTAAATTTTTTGTTTGTTTGTCCGTTAACTACTCAGTATATAGTGGTTATAACTGAACATAATATCACGAACCGGATTTTTATGTTAGAGCATACATAAGGTTTTATCATTCAATCTGATGCGTACATTATCAAAACACATCATTCACATATTACATGTACCTAAAGATAAAAGTACATGATACTCGAATAAACATAATATTCCATATAGAGCATATGTTATATGAAAGCGATAATCAGAAGTCTACTATCAACAAGAACAAATTAAAGTTATTGTTATGTATACAAATAACAGAAATATGCACATATTAACTTACCGCAAATGTTTTTCTAATATAAAAAAAGACTAGGCCTGTACAAACAGGTTATTACAGAAAATAATTGCTCAGACCAGTAATGTCTTACATTATTTTTTCTATAATCTCCTATCTCCACGAAAATCGACTTATTCTGAAGAAATATATACATATTTAACAGTTTCAATCTACCCAGAATGATTTATGGAATATGAAAATTTGTTGTCAATTATTACGCAAAGCGATGTCTTTGCTTACAATCATCTAGAAATTTGAAAGATCTACATAAATTATTTAATCTTTTACCACTATGCAATATAAACCATCTTCAACTAGCATAACTGGTTACTATCTTTTTATACTTTTAGACTACTCTGACAGTCTGGACTTTGCTTGCTGAAACTAGTCTAGCTTTATATCGAAACTTTTATTGAAAGTACAAGCCGTTTTACCAACATATACATACGCACTGTTGCTTGTGAGTTAACAAATGCATACAACCCCTGCGCCGGAACGTTTTCAATGTTTCAAAAGTGTCGCGCTCTAAAGCAGCTTAATCTTAATTAATTTAATTTTGAAGTTTAACTTTCCCTTTTTGCACCAAATTCGTGATATTCGTAATATTTGTGATCTTTTAAACTTCACGCCATTGAATTTCGGGTTTTACCAAAATTACTGCTGCAACAATAGATATTTGGATCCTAAAATATTTGCAAATATAACAAATCTTATCTATATAGACAACTCTAAAAGAAAATGCAACTATTTAAACATGAAAAAAAAATCCTGTTTCTTTAAATAATTACAAGTCAGCATAAAATTAAAGATACATGGCTAAAGAATGACACAATTCTTGTGAAATGTATCGCTATGGAACCAAATAAACAAAATACGTGTTCATATAAAGTACTGTACAATAAAGATAAATAATGAAACACTTTGTTATATATCCAGAAGTAGAACAAGAACCAAAGCCTAGAACTATGTATCTACTAAGTGTGGTCATGCTGAAAATTCTTATATCACTCCCTGTTGTTTTGAGCTTGTTCAAAATAATTGTTTGATGGGAATATCCGTATGTTTAAACATTCTCAAACAGTTGTAAAACCTGCAGGATATATACACAAATCGAATAATCGCTGTCAGGGCCGGGTTTGATCAATATGTAAATGTATATTTCAAATAAAAGAAAAAACACTTATAAGCTCATGCCAAATGTATACTCGGATATTTAAAAAAAAACCTGATTATAAAATTATCGAAATTAGACTACGAATGTCATTTCGGCTACGTTACGGCTCAGATCGCGCATGGATATAGTCAAACAATCCCTACATCCTGCTATCACGAAAATCACGAGATGAGTTCCTCTCTGTTAAAAAATAGTAAGTTTATCAAGGTTTGAAATAATGTCCGTTATGGGTGTACAACCTTGAATGTCAACTTACGCTGATAACGGAAGATAATCATATGCATATTACGTAAAAGAGCGGATATTAACAGAACGTACGGTGCTCGATATAAGAGTTTGTACTTTATGATATTAATGCACTGAAAACCTTATTTAAGAAACGATAACATCTATAATCACCTTAAATAAATTTCTTTTGAAAATATTTATAAGTTACGTAGTATATTCCCGACAGGGATGTCACCAAGTAAAGACATTGAAATACAATTCATTCAAAAGATAATGCGGAGTTATTTTGCACCAAGCCATCTATAGCCCTCAGGCCCCAAGCGCCAACAGCGCTTGATTAACTTTGACTTTGTTAATGTCTGCTTCGACTATGTACATTGTATTGTACAAAAGTGTCAACATTAACTTAGACATATTGAAAATGTTGACCTTTTGTCATTTCTCTGATATCATTCTGCCATCTTTCTATGTAATCGGTGTATGTAGTTCTGCCGTCCTGTCCAACTGATAAAGTGATACTAAACTCTCAGGTCGTTTGTAAATTGTGTCGTTCTGTCTCCATTCCATCAAAAAGGCAGATCTACATTTAACATTCATGACGTTGTTTCGCTAAGGTACTCTGTCCTTCCCATCAAAACGGCAGATCAACATTTAACGTTCATGACGTTGTTTCGTTGTGCTATTCTTTTAATCCAATCAACACGGCAGATCGACATTTAACTGACACGATGTTGTTTCGTTGTGACATTCTGTCCTTCCCATTAAAACGGCTGATCGACATTTAACGTTCATGATGTTGTTTCGTTGTGCCATTCTGTCCTCCCCATCAAAACGGCAGATCGACATTTAACGTTCATGGTGTTGTTTCGTTGTGCCATTCTGTCCTTCCCATTCAAACGGCAGATCGAAATTTATCGTGCATGAAGTTATTTTGTTGCGCCGTTTTGACGAATCCGCTTAAGCTACAGAAAAAAAGAGCAACACTAAAAGGTACGCCGAATACACTTTATGAAAACTATTGAACTATAACAGGAACAACATGATTACGATATATCGGGGAATAAACAGGTGTCACTCTGATCGAGTCAATATGACGTCGTCGTGTATTTCTGGAGCTCTTGCTATGGTCGTCCAGATTGGGTCAAGCGAATAATTTTATTTGGAATTGAATGGCCTTCCAGACCTTTTCACAGCGTACGCGGCAGGCACTTTAGCTTTTAAGAAAAGGTTTCCGATCAAATACAGAGATGGGCATCAAAACTGCTTAATATATAAAGGAAATCAAATCTACATCAATCAAAGTTAAAAAAATTTGCCCCTCTGTATTTGTAACATAAAACAAGAATTAGTTTTAAAAAAGATGGTCGGCGCGATTTTTCGTTTGAAACAGATATGTAGCTAGACTTCATAGTAATAGTTCCTATTGATGAAACGATGCCAGTACTTTCTATTTACAGGTCCCTGTGACCTTGACCTTTAACATATAGTGACCCCAAATTATTATATGCTCAAACAGACTTCATATACTAATTGTTTCTGGCACATTTTATAATAATCCAGCAAAGGGTTAAGGAGTTCATGTAAAGTAAAGTATCGACAAAATTCAACAATTCTTTCATAAGGCGGGCACTACGAAGTCCGGTTCGCAGAGATCAAGGTTGCTCTTATTTTGCGACTTAATTCAGGTCTGCTGTCCAAATCGTTGTCATTGTCATCAATCTTAGCCATAAATATTGCAGCTCCCCGTCGGGGGAATAGAACCCCGGTCTTTCGCTTGACAGACGGGGGAAAGTATCACTATACTAACGAGGATTGTTGATAACTGACGACAAAAGTATTAACTATTGCTTGCTTTTCTTATCATAATATGTTACTATAAACATTGGCCGTTATTCACTTGCCGAGAAAGTATTATTACTCTTCACTCATTAACATTAGTTGGAAGGTTAAAACATATTAATAATGTTGAACTGTTTACGTATTAAAAGTTATAAAATCGTTCGTGAAAGACTGAACACGCGAGAACATTCTAATTACCCTTTTCATGCGTTATTATCTATTTATTGGGTACCTTACATAGGAAACCTTTCAATCAAATAAATGTTTAACATTCTACAAGCCATTTCATTGGCTGTTGTTAGGTTACTTTCTCTATGGGAAAAAATAAAGGAATTATTCGTCCTGTTAATTTTCCGTGCTGCAAATTACGATTGGTACATTCGATAGTGTTCAACTTGGAGTTTATTTACATTTTGAATATTTAATCTAACTCTATTATTACCTATAAATGCTTCGCAATGTTATTTCAAAACATACCTATAAGGTCCTTAAACACAACTACGTTTTGATAATAACAGCTAGTTGTGTGTGTATTATAAGCAGTATCGGCAAAATTTGAATAAACTATTGCTTAATTTGAAGAAGTAACAATAGTTTTAAGTCACTGTTATTATATATGACTAAGAGAAGCACGCTATATATACCAGCTAAAATATTTTGATATATATGTAAACATATATATGTATTTTGAAAAGCATGTTTTCCATGACGTGCGGGATTTCATACGCCCTGGTGATAATTCTTACGATTTGTAATTGCTTCGTGCTTGTAACATGCCAGAAGCCGGCACCACTTACTGAGAAACCTGTAGATACGACTCCTATGCCTCCTCCAGAAGAAACACATGCTATAGATTACGACGATGATGACATCGGCACTGATCTTGATGGAATGAAGACACTATTTAACGATACCATGAATGGGTAAGTGATGTTTTTAAGCTCTGACTTGGTAGTGGTAACCTTTTCTTTAAATATAAATAGGCATACTTGTTAAATATATGCCTACATCAACATCTTATAATACACTTAAGGACAAAAGTTCTGCATGATATAATTAAACTAACGAATGTTTTTATCACAATTGAAAAAATCATAAGAATTTCATCATTTTCAAATCGATTTACAAATTCGCAATTTTCTCGTGACAGCTTCATAGTTACTTCATACGTTAAGTATTTGTTAAAAGTACGACTTTCGATAGGATTATCATCTCGTTAACAATTCACTTAATTTTTGTGATAATAAGCTTCATGTACTTAAAATTGAGTTAAACGTGAAAGTCAAAGTTTAGGCCATCAAGTGTTATAGGATTCTTTGGGAGAGAAATCTAAACACCCTGTCAATCAAATCTGAAACAGTCTCCGAATCTAAATTTGCATAGCGAAATTATGAATAAACATCAATTAAGTTTAATCAAACTATCTCCACCATTCCCTTATTTCTACGTATATGATTCAGCACAATTTGTCTGAAATGTTGCTGAACTAGAATCTTGTCACACTTCTTGTGCAACCAGTAATAGCAGTCATGTTGGAAATCGTAACATACATATGTTAGGCTATGTGGTTGACCTATTACAATGTACCGGTATAGAAACTACGTAGATGCCGTGCATACATGTATGTTTGTTATAAATTTCTCTGCATATTGTATATTTCAAGACACTTCGTAATATTCTCTTGAATAAATATAAAGAAAGATTAAAATTAAAATTTTGATATAAATAGATAAATGTCTGAAATCGACAAACTAAGATTAGTGAATAAAATGTTGTACGTGACTTGTCAAGAAGGTTCGTGGACTTATCATAAATCAAGATGAGTATATCAAGCTACTCTTAACTGGAAGAAACACGTCCTTACAAGTGCATGTAATTTGATTTCCTACGTTTATAATGCGCATATGAATGAGAAAACACGTCTAATAGCTGTAGTTTTATATATACGAAAATAGCGAAATTAACTAAAAATATATATTATTGCACATTGTTACTGCTTAATACAAAGTGATAATGGCATGTTTAGTTCTTTCCACCGTGAAAGATTCGACAGCTTAATGCTGTTACGTGTGCACTGAATGAAAACGGAAAGCATAACTAACTGCCATTTAGTGTGCACTAAATGAAAGCGAAAGTCATAGCTTACTGTCGTTTCGTGTGCACTAAATGAATGTGAAAAAACATAGCT